>SNQJ01S0083756.1:60134-74832 GCA_010110895.2 Picea sitchensis
ACTGAATTTGTTGCATGTCCGCATGCAACTGTGCATGGATATTCTCAAGAAATTTTGGCATCTGAATTTTGGCTTTGAGTGATGATAATGAATGTTTCTGGGATGGGATTTACATGAGTAACAACTGACATTTTCTTATGGTTGGTTCTTGTGTGAAAACCATGAATATAAAGAATGTTGGTTCTTGTGTTAACAAAATTCATTTCGTTATTTTTTCTCTTGTTGTTATGATAATAATTTGCCCATATACCTACTAGAAAATATAATCTATCAATGTGCATAAGGAAACATCACTGAGTATAAGAAAATCCATTTTCATATTTGTGAATCATGCCAATATGTATATCAATTCTTATGAAGCAAAGTGCAACATAGTATCGTTGGAAAATAAATGTTGGTAAATGGTAAATGAGATGAAAAATGGAATGATGGTAGTGTAAAAATGGAGTGATGATATTGAATAAATTCCCCTACCCCCCAACTGATTTGGTTGCATGTCCGCATGCAACTTGGCTTGGGTCATAGAAGTGAAAAGGAAATGGGGCTTGATGAGGGAATTTTCCAAATTATTCATTGCTATTAGTTGAGGAATTACATTATTAAAGTTTAGAAAATAACATACTTCCACTTACCCAAAATGTTGATGAACTATGCAATAGGAATATGGCTGATGCGGTTGTTAGAGCATGGAAGATGTCACTGCTGCAGAATCATGAAAATGTAATTGTGAATGTTGTAGCTGAAAATGATGGAACAGAGAATGTGAAGTGGAGGAATATGAACTGTTGTTGATGACTCATGGAAAAGAGGAAGTATGAAAGTGGAACTGTGGTACTCTCATATAGCTGAAAAATATTGTTGCAATTGTTGATGGAGTCATGAAAAAGTGTATAGTCTTCACCTACTTCTAAACTCGATGGTACAATTCTAGTCATGCAAATGAATGTGTCGATGTCGAGAATGAAAAGAAGTCATTGGATTATCGGCCATTGATGAATGTCGTTAACCAATGAGAGGCAAAATCACCATTGATGTCAATGAGTGCCAAGGTACCCGAGTACATATTGCTAAGTATGAATGGATGAGCTAATGTCGAGCCACTTGCAATATTTGACAATCAAGGGGCAGTGTTGTATTCCCATGATTGTCAGCGAGAGAACTTTCCATTAAGGCATGCAAGCCTCCAGGTACTCAAAAGGAACTCTAGTATTTATCCCAGATAAGGTGTTGAGGTCGATGGGGCAAGACTTGTGGAAAGGTGGGCCTTAAGGAATCCCACATCAGTCAATGCAATTTTTTACAAAAATATTGGTAGGACCATAGGAAAGGATCTCAATAGAAACAAGTTTGTGTGGCGAGGAAAACAATGCAATGTAGTCATGGAAAGGAACTGAATGGTTTTATTCATAAGGCAAAAGATGAACTGAAAAGATAAAGAAATGTATGTAACTCATAAGATAGGCCTGTGTGAAGTCATGACGGATAAGGAAATGGAATATGGGCTTCAACACAAGGATGACTAATATGCTTTGAAGGAGAAATGAGAGGAAAGAATGTATGACGCAACAAGCTGTTTATGATATGTGTTTGGTGTTACAGCAAACATCATTATGTTTATGATATGGGTTTGGTGTAACGGAAAACATATGATGTTTATGATGAGTAAAAACTTCTTCAAGCAGTCAAAAAAGTGTGTTTTGTTTTTTCAAAAGTTTTGTGATTCTTGAAAATCACTTCAGAAGCAAAATGCGATCATTTCTAAACATGAAAAATATGAGTATTAATCCTGCAAGAAAACTTGTGAGAAGTTCGAAAAAAAACACATCATGCAGAAAGAAGTAGGAATGCGATAAAATAAAATATGTGTTGTACCTGTTTCCATTGTGTGCTTGTTTCATCCTATTGCATATTGAAGTGATTTGAGACAAAAAATCATCATAAAGCATAAAAAACATGTTTGGAGATTATTTTTTTCAGGAATGATGAAAACGTCCATTTGCAATTTTATTTGTTTTCGTTGTTTTTATTTTTAAGTTTTAAGTGTCTTTTATTTTTATAATATTTTCTTTCTTTTCATGGTTGTATAATGTTTTGTTTTTTTTAATAGAAGCTTTTTAAAATTTAAGAATATAAATGTCTACAAATATTTTTACTACAAAATATATTTAAGGAAGAATCGTGGTCGTGGTTTGTCGTTGACAGATGAAAGTCTTGGTCAAAATATTCATGGCAGAAATGATTAGGAAATGAGGAATGCCTAGTTTAAATCAATTTGGTTGCGTGGCACAACCCCTATAGATCTCAGCATGTTCCTTCTTAAGATTTTCAATTTGGCTCTGGATTATTTCGGCTCTTTGCCCATTATAAGAGGCAAGATTTTGTTCCATATTTGCAATTGCTCGTTCAATGCTTTTGATCTTCCAATAGGGCCAACGATCCACGCCAAATATACAGAAAATCGTCTTCAAAGTTGTGGAGCCTATTGATAGTTTTTTTTTTTTAATGGCTTCTATTTCCAGAAGATGGAAGTATTGTGCAAAGTCAGAGAATTGAAACTGAACTATTATTTCCCTCTGTATTGCAAGACCGATCTTTGGTGAAGCACTATCAGTGAAATTCCATGGGTTGAATGTAGGATTTTTGAATGCTTGTCTATTGTTAAAACCCATTTGCAGAGGAAAGTTGTTGGTAAGAGGTCCAGGAAAGCATGGATCAAATACCATGCTCATTCCTACTCATACTTGTGTGTAAACCAAGACGCAGTCATGACGAAGCACATAGCCTTCCTTGAAAAAATTGTAACCATATTTTCGATCGAAATCCTTGTTGAGAACGTGCATTTGTTAGAAACACACTTAGAGACTTATGGGTAGAATATCACCTCAATTTTTGGGAGAGTCGCAAACCTAATTTTAGATATAACATGGAGGCTAATGGTTTGGAAATAATATCGCCAATAAAATAAATGAAAATCATCGTTAAATATGGAAGAAATGGATTGGAAAGAATATTGTTGCAAATCAAACTGATACACAATCAAATGATAAATGGGATGTAGTCTTGCAACCTTCGGCAGAAAAATATTTTTGTTCAGTTGAACACACAAGTGGATCCCATATCGAAGATACGAGGAGATAAATATTGATCGCAGAAATTGTCTTAAATGATTACAATCATTCAAAACTTTTAGCAAATATTATGATTGTCTATTTGGCTTGATATAACAGATTTGGATCTTGGCTCACGTGAAATTGCAAATTGCTTATGTTTTTTATTTGTTCGATCGAATCTTATGCGGTGGATTTTGTGCATTTAAAATTCATCGGCTGAAAGATACAAATGGAAAGATAGGAATCAGCATGCATGGGAGAGATCTGAGAAGGTAGGTTATTTTGTAGATAGACTAGGTAAGGTAAGTAGGGGCAGAGATGGCTTCTCTAGTTATGTATAGTGAAGCTAGGAACCAGGGGTCGGACCATACGAGGGGAGAGCCAAACATACAAGCATTCATTCATTGATGGAGGGGAAGGGACCATACCAGACTCTTTCGTTGATAACATATCATAGAGATCATATCTTGGCCATTGTTTCAAAGATAGGTTGATCTGGGACAAGGATATCTATAGCTTTATAGCATACCACCAGATAGAGATATATTCCTTGCTATTGAGATCAATATGACTGCTATTTTTTTGTTTGCAGGGTTATTTCTAGGCATCTACATGATAAGGGACGAAGGAAAAAACATGGCGTTGCTGCCACGCAAACCAAAAATAAACCAGGATGAAAGTTAAAAACAAGAAGAGTGTGGTCGTGACATTGTTTCAGCTAGGAGTTCCAGCATGGAAAAACCCAACTCTTATCTTGCATAAGTTGCAGACCTTCTTATTCATTTATATTATTATTATTATTATTATTATTATTATATATATATATATATTTCTTTTTCTAATGTACTTGTTGTTTTATTGTTTTGATTTGCAGAGAGAAGGATGCACAATTTTTTATTTATGTATTTATTTTTTCTATTATGTTTTCAAGAAAAAAAAATTGATTTTGCAAACTTATTAAAAATTTGTGAGCAAATGGAAAAAAATTGTAGACGAAAAATAGATTACACAATTTTGTTTTCATCATCAATCAATTAATATTCCTGATATCAATCATTCATCCTACTTTCTGATCCTCGCGATTGTTGAGCTAGATATATACCATATATTCCAACACTTAATTCTCAACCCGGGAAGGTAGATTTTGAGGAACCGGTACAATATGTACAGGAGTGGAGTCAAACTTATCTTGCTCATAGAAATCTCAAATCTTCACACGTTGATCTAATTCATAATGAAAATACTCCTACTAATCAAAATTCTTGGAAACAATCCACTTGAAGTAGTCTAATTGAAATAACCTTGCTACAACTATAAATCTGACCTTTGGTAAAAAATGATCCACAATACTCCTTCCTCAATCATTTCTTCATTACATCCAACTTTGAGCTATCATTAGAGAATACTGAGAATTATGAATTCATAATTACAATCATGACTGCAACTAATTCCATTGATTTCTCAGTATAAGAATCTTAACTCAACCTAATATCCTAGATCATTACTTTCATATTTCACCGAATCACTTAATTTGAGTTTATGCTATTAAACCAAGTATTCTCTTAAAATCAAATGATGATCCAAATGTGAATGATACTTAAACCAGCAATCAATCCCTATTACTTCAAAACTTCAACATCTTATTCCAAATAAATTGAACCAATGTGTAAAACATTCTGCTAAGAAATGAAAACTGAATTGAAATCACTCAAGATACTAACTATAACCTTATTACTCCTTAACTATTGTAACCAAATGAAAACTCCCGAAATCATGAATGGGACTGAAATTAAATTGCTAGAAATTAATCAAAATTTCTAAAAGAAAGAATCTAAAGAAATCCATATATTATGACTGAATATGCACTGCAAACCTGGGCAGTGGGCCCTTCCTATCCAATTTGCATCGATAAACAATTATCAATCCATTCTCATGGACAAGCTTCAGAATTAATCAAAGACAGAAAACTAAAATAAGAAATGTGTTCTTGTTCTATTCCATCTACAAACAAATGATTACATTCCTCTATTCTCCGTTCTATCTATCAGCTATTCCCCATCATATCTACATACATCTCTCATTTCGATCCTCCCTTATATAGAATTTTGAACCCCCCTACATACTAGCTTTCTGGTATCTTCCCATATCCCAGAATAGATAACATAATTAATGTAACAGTTACATAAGGAATCGAATATATATTTTTCATTAATACAAGAGAGAAATGATGCGCTCAACATCACAGAGTTAGTATAACCATTACGCCAATGTAGGAGAGAATATCGTGATGCCTTTTCACTGCCTTAATCTCATGACACGAAGTGTCACCAAGACAAGTTTTCATTTATTTATAACTGAAATGGAGCATGCGTTGGTTGTTTACGAAGATTCTCATAGAGGGATCATCCTTGAAACATTCATCCTGGTGTTGGAACATCAACATTAGTACAGGAATCCATAATATAATATTATAAGTGAGATTATGCATTAAAAACTCTCAAAACTTAACTAAAAACAAGAGAACTATTAAAGACAAGTTTTGGGTCTTTAGATATCGATTTAAGTCAATGTTTAAACCAAAGTTATACAAAATGAGGGGTATAACACTGTTAGAAAGATCATATGAAAAGATATAAGGAATAAAAATGGATCAAATTTGGGTCCTAACATCCCCCCAAACCCAAAGTTTTGCATGTCCTCATGCAAAGAAAAGTCCCTGGAAAAACTGAGAAAATTTCTAACTCTGTGTAGTATCTGGAATGACTTCTACCTCATCTGCTTCATCGGCCTCATTTTCTGCTTCCTGCCCTGGACTGTGAAGTTCCTTCCTAAGGGATCGATTTTCAATTAGAAGTATGCGAGTCTCCTGATACCTGCGATTGAGTCTTGACTGAATCTTATTATTTTCAAAACTGAGCGTATTGGCCTGAGAATGAAATTTATCTATTTGGGCACACATATCAGACTCCTGAGCCCGAGATTGAGCAAGGTAACATTTCAATGTGGTGTTCTCAGTTTTAAGCAATCGATCCAATACCTTGTATTCATGAAAATTCTCTTTTAAGTGTGCATTCTTTGTCTTTAACTTAAAGAATTTTTTAGGAGAAATTATCTTGGGACTACCCAGTCCTATAGGATTCTGTGGAGGTGAACTAGATTGGGAGAAACGTGGAAGTAATTCCTTCTTTAAATTTACTAGGACATCTGCAATGGCTGATGAGCCTCCTTCTATCTCATCATTAGTATCTATATAGAGTTTGATTTGAAATTCAGGGGAAGGATTATCAAGATTGGGGTTCTTATATGTCATACTTCTAGTCATTTTCTTGAATTCGGGCTCTAAAGATGACACTTCTCCTATCACTTTGACCTTCCTCTTTTTACCAGCGTGAGAGAGAGACCTTTTAATTATGGTCGAGTCAGTAGGACTAGACAAATTTCTAGCTATGAAATTATTCCAGGTGTTTTTACGGGCTTTTAATTTAGTCACAGTTAATAATTTAATTATCCCATGATGAAACAAATGATGCTCAGGGTTTACAACTTACCTCTTCATTGTTTCAAACATTTTCTTTAAACTCCTCCAAAGAAAATAAGGAAAATTCATTTCCTTACCTTGTGCAAAATGTTGTAAGATGCGGATATGATAGGTGAAAGTCAGATTGTATCGCACTTCACAAGTCAGATATCGTTGGAGGACAATTAATGGTTTCTTCCATTCCTCCTTAATCCAAGATCTTGGAACTCCTTTAGACCAACCTGCATCATGATACTTTTTCTTCAAAAACCAATTCCTCTCTGATATTGGCAAATTCTGCTTCTTAAACCATTTTTCGTCAATTTGAGGCAAGCCTGTAGCTGCAGCAATAGTATGCTCTGTAATATCCATCACAATATCCCTAAATCGAGTAACCCTGCGATCAAACCCTTGATAAAAAAAAAGTGAGATGCTACTATCGTGCCCACGGAATTTTTCAAAGCACCTATGCCATCCTCGGCTGCGAAACATCTCTGAACAAGCATTGTACTCTGGTGTTGCCTCTAGATATTAAATTGAACCTGGTTCATAATGAATAGCCAACCATTTAAAAAAAAAAAATGCAACAAGAAATCGTTCAACAACAATTCAGAACCAAGGAGGGATACAACGATATGTTGATAGGGCTCATTTCAAATCCCAATAGTGATTCGAAATTAGGTGAATAAGGGCATGTAAAATAATGATGGAAAATATTATAGAGATGTTTAGAATTTGGAAATGGGAAAACAAGATTGCGGTGAAAGGATAAATGGCAGGTACATGAATGAAATCATAATTTATATGGAAGTAATCATGACAGGGTAAAGACTTGAAAAGCATAAGGATATATGGGCAATTACAGGAACGAATCTTGTCTTGTATGAAGATAATCATTAAAGAATAAGTTTTGTCTTGGCATACGAAAAGCTTCTACAGACTTATAAAAGACCTTGGCATACCATTAAAGGGCTCATTTCAAATCACTGAAAGGATTCAAAATGTCAAATGAGAAATAGAGGTTTGTCAATCAAGGATAACCAAAATGAGGAAGATTTAGATAAACTTAGCATGATTTAGATACAGGGTTGTACTTGTCCATAATTTTCTTCTTGTATTTAGTCAAATTAAGAGTTTTAAAAATGCATACCTCAATATTGTTGTTGTACCTGTACCAAATGTGCATATCAAGATCAAATGGTGACTATGTCCTCCAAGAAGTTGTTGATTGATTGTTGAAGTTATCCTCCCAAAAACTATGTGGACTGTTGATGCCCATCTTTGGTACCGAAATAATAATGCAGAGAAATTTTTTAATCTGAACTCTATAGAAGATCATAGTTTTCGAACCAACTGATTTCTTATTCTTGCAAAGGTAAAAAAAAGTATTGCTGCATTTTTAATGACTATTTGCAGCATTTTATTCCTACCTACTTGAAAACAAGACAAATCTTCCTTCAAGTAAAGGTTGATTTCCAGAGAAACCATTCACGCATCAAGATAGAAAGTAACCTCATGTCCAAATAAAAGAATTGTACCTGAACTGTTGAATGGATATGAGGAACCAACAAGACGTTTATTGCTAGATCCAAGAGAACCTGAAGAAGGAATCTTTCAGGAGGCCTCATAATAGATTGAAACCAATTTTCTATAAATTATTGCACACCTTGGTGCTCTTGAGTTTTAATACTATCAATATCCATACTCTGCAGCCCTTCAAATATCTGATCTTCATATCCTTGACCACCCACAGGAGGTAAGTATGCAAGAAACTCTTGACTTCTTGGTTCCAATGCTTGTTCTATACCTAATGAAGTTTCTACTCTCTTGACCTCTTTTGCAGGCAGACATGCATTCTTGAAGGAGCCTGCTAAATCTACTGATTTGTCTTTTTCTTCCTGAGTTACAAATAGATCTTCAAGCTCCATCAAAATATTAGAAAGCCGTTGAGGTAACACCCTCCTTCTTTCAACAACTCTTGAATCCATCTGAGTGATTTTTTTTGGTTTTTTTCTACAATTTCTTCGATTAAAATCAAACACAACACAATCCCTATTCTCCGATCCTTTTTAGTGCCTCCCCGGCAACGGCGCCAAAATGTTGAGCTAGATATATACCATATATTCCAACACTTAATTGTCCACTCGGGAAGGTATACTTTGAGGAACCAGTACAATATGTACAGGAATGGAGTCAAACTTATCTTGCTCATAGAAATCTCAAATCTTCACACCTCTATCTAATTCATAATGAAAATACTCCTACTAATGGAATTCTTGGAAAAAATCCACTTGAAGTAGTCTAATTGAAATAACCTTGCTAACACTATAAATATGACCATTGGTAAAAACTGATCCAAAATACTCCTTCCTCAATCATTTCTTCATTGCATCCAACTTTCAGCTATCATTAGAGAATACTAAGAATTATGAATTCATAATTACAATCATGAGTGCAATTAATTCCATTGATTTCTTGGGATAAGAATCTTAACTCAACTTGATATACTAGATCATTACTTTCAGATTTCACCGAATCACTTAATATGAGTTTATGCTATTAAACCAAGTATTATCTTAAAATCAAATGACGATCCAAATGTGAACGATACTTAAACCAGCAATCAATCCCTATAACTTCAAAACTTCAACATCTTATTCCAAATAAATTGAACCAATGTGTAACACATTCTACTAAGAAATGAAAACTGAATTGAAATCACTCAAGCTGCTAACTATAACCTTATTACTCCTTAACTATTGTAAGCAAATGAAAACTCCCCAAATCATGAACAGGACTGAAATTAAATTGCTAGAAATTAATCAAAATTTCTAAAAGAAAGAATCTACAACAATCCATCTATTATGACTGAAGATGCACTTCAAACCTGGGCATGGGGGCCTTCCTATCCAAGTTGCATCGATAATCAATTATCAATCCATTCTCATGGACAAGATTCAGAATTAATCAAATACAGAAAACTAAAATAAGAAATGTGTTCTTGTTCTATTCCATCTACAAACAAATTATTACATTCCTCTATGCTCTGTTCTATCTATCAGTTATTCCCCATCATATCTACATACATCTCTCATTTCGATCCTCCCTTATATAGAATGTCAAACCCCCCTACATACTAGATTTCTGGTATCTTCCCATATCCCAGAATAGATAACATAATTAATGTAACAGTTACATAAGGAATCGAATATATATTTTTCATTAATACAAGAGAGAAATGATGCGCTCAACATCACAGAGCTAGTATAACCATTGTGCCAATGTAGGAGAGAATATCATGATGCCTTTTAACTACCTTAATCTCATGACACGAAGTGTCATCAAGACAAGTTGTCGTTTATTTATAACTGAAATAGAGCATGCACTGGTTGTTTACGAAGATTCTCATAGAGGGATCATCCTTGAAACATTCATCCTGGTGCTGGAACATCAACATTAGTACAGGAATCCATAATATAATATTATAAGTGAGAGTGTGCATTAAAAACTCTCAAAACTTAACTAAAAACAAGAGAACTATTAAAGATAGGTTTGGGTCTTTAGATATCGATTTAAGTCAATGTTTAAACCAAAGTTATACAAAATGAGGGGTATAAGACTGTTAAAAATATCATATGAAAAGATATAAGGCATAAAAATGGATCAAATTTGGGTCCTAACATCCCCCCAAACCCAAAGTTTTGCATGTCCTCATGCAAAGAAAAGTCCCTGGAAAAACTGAGAAAATTTCTAACTCTGTGTAGTATCTGGAATGACTTCTGCCTCATCTGCTTCATCGGCCTCATTTTCTGCTTCCTGCCCTAGACTGTGAAGTTGCTTCCTAAGGGATCGATTTTCAATTAGAAGTATGCGAGTCTCTTGATACTTGTGATTGAGTCCTGACTGAAGCTTCCTATTTTCAAAACTGAGTGTGTTGGCCTGAGAACGAAATTTATCTATTTGTCCACACATATCAGACTCCTGAGCCCGAGATTGAGCAAGGTAACCTTTCAATGCAGTGTTCTCAGTTTTAAGAAATCGATCTAATACCTCATATTCATGCAAATTCTCTTTTAAGTGTGCATTCTTTGTCTGTAACTTAAATAATGTTTTAGGAGAAATTATCTTGGGACTACCCAGTCCTGTAGGATTATGTGGAGGTGAACTAGAATGGGAGAAACGTGGAGGTAATTCCTTCTTTAAATTTACTAGGACATCTGCAATGGCCGATGAGCCTCCTTCTATCTCATCATCGGTATCTATATAGAGTTTCATTTGAAATTCACGGGAAAGGATTATCAAGATTGGGGTTCTTAGATGTCATACTTCTAGTCATTTTCTTGAATTTGGGCTCTAAAGATGACACTTCTCCTATCACTTTGACCTTCCTCTTTTTACCAGTGTGAGAGAGAGACCTTTTAATTATGGTCGGGTCAGTAGGACTAGACAAATTTCTAGCTATGAAATTATTCCAGGTGTTTTTATGGGCTTTTAATTCAGTCACAGTTAATAATTTAATTAGCTCATGATGAAACAAATGATGCTTAGGGTTTACAACTGACCTCTTCACTATTTCACACATTTTCTTTAAACTTCTCCAAATAAAATAAGGAAAATTCATTTCCTTACCTTGTGCAAAATGTTGTAAGATGCGGATATGATAGGTGAAAGTCAGATTGTATCACCCTTCACAAGTCAGATATCGTTGGAGGACAATTAATGGTTTCTTCCATTCCTCCTTAAGCCAAGCCCTTGGAACTCCTTTAGACCAATCTGCATCATGATACTTTTTCTTCAAAAACTAATTCCACTCTAATATTGGCAAATTTTTCTTCTTAAACCATTTTTCGCCAATTTGAGGCAAGCCTGTAGCTGCAGCAATAGTCTTCTCTGTAATCTCCATCACAATGTCCCTAAATCCAGTAACCCTGTGATCAAACCCTTGAGCAAACAAAAGTGATATGCTACTATCGTGCCCACGGAATTTTTCAAAGCACATATGCCATCCTCGACTGCGAAACATCTCTCGATAAGCATTGTACTCTGGTGTTGCCTCTAGATCTTGAATTGAACCTGGTTCATAACGAATAGCCACCATTTTTGGAAAAAAAAATGCAACAGGAAATCGTTCAACAACAATTCAGAACCAAGGAGGGATACAACGATATGTTGATAGGTCTCATTTCAAATCCCAATAGTGATTCTAAATTAGGTGAATAAGGGCGCGTAAAATAATGATGGAAAATAGTATAGAGATGTTTAGAATTTGGAAGTGGGGAAACAAGATTGCGGTGAAAGGATAAATGGCAGGTGCATGAATGAAATCATGTTTTATATGGAAGTAATCATGACAGGGTAAAGAATTGAAAAGCATAAGGATAGATGGGCAAGTAAGGGAATGAATCTTGTCTTGTATGAAGATAATCATTAAAGAATAAGTCTTGTCTTGTCATGCGAAAAGCTTCTACAGACTTATAAAAGACCTTGGCATACCATTAAAGGGATCATTTTGAATCACTGAAAGGATTCGAAATGTCAAATGAGAAACAAAGGTTTGTCAATCAATTATAACCAAAATGAGGAAGATTTAGATAAACTAAGCATAATTCAGATACAGGGTTGTACTTTTCCATAATTTTCTTCTTGTATTTAGTCAAATTAAGAGTTTTAAACATGCATACCTCAATATTGTTGTTGTACCTGTACCAAATGTGCAGATCAAGATCAGATGGTGACTATGCCCTCCAAGAAGTTGTTGATTGATTGCTGAAGTTATCCTCCCAGAAACTATGTGGACTGTCGATGTCCATCTTTGGTACCAAAATAATGATGCACAGAATTTTTTTAATTTGAACTCTATAGAAGAAAAGAGTTGTTGAACCAACTGATTGCTTATTCTTGCAAAGGTAAAAAAAAGTATTGTTGCATTTTTACTGACTATTTGTAGCATTTTATTCCTACCTACTTGAAAACAAGACAAATCTTCCTTCAAGTAAAGGTTTATTTCTAGAGCAACCATTCACACATCAAGATAGAAAGTAACCTCATGTCCAAATAAAAGAACTGTACCTGAACTGTTGAATGGATATGCGGAACCAGCAAGATGTTTATGTCCAGATCCAAGAGAACCTGAAGAAGGAATCTTTCAGGAGGCCTCATAATAGATTGAAGCCAATTTTCTATAAATTATTGCATACCTTGGTGCTCTTGAGTTTTAATACTATCAATATCCATACTCTACAGCCCTTCAGATATCTGATCTTCATATCCTTGACCACCCACAAGAGGTAAGTATGCAAGAAACTCTTGACTTTCTGGTTCCAATGCTTGTTCTATACCTAATGAAGTTTATACTCTCTTGACCTCTTTTGCAGGAAGACATGCATGCTTGAAGGAGCCTGCTAAATTTAGTGATTTGTTTTTTTCTTCCTGAGTTACAGATAGATCTTCAATCTCCATCGGAATATTAGAAAGTTGTTGAACTAACACCCTCCTTCTTTCAACAACTCTTGAATCCATCTGAGTGATTTTTGTTGGTTTTTTTCTACAATTTCTTCGATTAAAATCAAACACAACACAATCCCTATTCTCCAATCCTTTTTAGTGCCTCCCCGGCAACGGCGCCAAAATGTTGAGCTAGATATATACCATATATTCCAACACTTAATTGTCTACCCAGGAAGGTAGACTTTGAGGAACTAGTACAATATGTACAGGAATGGAGTCAAACTTATCTTGCTCATAGATCTCAAATCTTCACACCTCTATCTAATTCATACTGAAAATACTCCTACTAATGGAATTCTTGGAAACAATCCACTTGAAGTAGTCTAATTGAAATAACCTTGCTACAACTATAAATCTGACCTTTGGTAAAAAAAATGATCCACAATAATCCTTCCTCAATCATTTCTTCATTACATCCAACTTTGATCTATCATTAGAGAATACTGAGAATTATGAATTCATAAATACAATCATGACTGCAACTAATTCCATTGATTTCTCAGGATAAGAATCTTAACTCAACCTGATATCCTAGATCATTACTTTTAGATTTCACTGAATCACTTAATTTGAGTTGACGCTATTAAACCAAGTATTCTCTTAAAATCAAATGATGATCCAAATGTGAACGATACTTAAACTAGCAATCAATCCCTATAACTTCAAAACTTCAACATCTTATTCCAAATAAACTGAACCAATGTGTAGCACATTCTGCTAAGAAATGAAAACTGAATTGAAATCACTCAAGCTGGTAACTATAACCTTATTACTCCTTAACTGTTGTAAGCAAATGAAAACTCCCCAAATCATGAACCGGACTGAAATTAAATTGCTAGAAATTAATCAAAATTTCTAAAAGAAAGAATCTACATCAATCCATCTATTATGACTGAAGATGCACTGCAAACATGTGCAGGGGGGCCTTCCTATCCAAGTTGCATCAATAATCAATTATCAATCCATTCTCATGGACAAGATTCGGAATTAATCAAAGACAGAAAACTAAAATAAGAAATGTGTTCTTGTTCTATTCCATCTACAAACAAATGATTACATTTCTCTATGCTCTGTTCTATCTATCAGCTATTCCCCATCATATCTACATACATCTCTCATTTCGATCCTCCCTTATATAGAATTTCGAACCCCCCTACATACTAGCTTTTTGGTATCTTCCCATATCCCAGAATAGATAACATAATTAATGTAACAGTTACATAAGGAATCGAATATATATTTTTCATTAATACAAGAGAGAAATGATGCGCTCAACATCATAGAGCTAGTATAACCATTGCGCCAATGTAGGAGAGAATATCGTGATGCCTTTTCACTGCCTTAATCTCATGACACGAAGTGTCATCAACACAAGTTGTCATTTATTTATAACTGAAATAGAGCATGTGTTGGTTGTTTACGAAGATTCTCATAGAGGGATCATCCTTGAAACATTCATCCTGGTGTTGGAACATCAACATTAGTACAGGAATCCATAATATAATATTATAAGTGAGATTGTGCATTAAAAACTCTCAAAACTTAACTAAAAACAAGAGAACTA
>SNQJ01S0083756.1:74842-107529 GCA_010110895.2 Picea sitchensis
AAATTGGTTTTTTAAGTAGAGCCCCTTAGAAGTGATTTGGAAATTTATGCAAGTAAGAAGGCCAATGCCATGTATGCATGAGTAGGGTATTTTAGGGCTATAACACTAGGGTTAAATTTTTGGATGTCTATGGTTTTGGCATTCATGTTTATCATAAAAATTCCTTCAAAGCCTCATTGTAATCATCTTCTTGCAAATGAGCGTATCCATCACATCTATTCTCAGAGATAAAGTTACCACCATTCTAGTGAGTCTTGCACTCTGTATTTTTACAATCTCTTTACATATCTTTTATTAATAGAAATCAAATATTGAACTGTACTTCTCTGTTTCTGGAAATTTTCATGAGTATTTCATTGTAATATCTTTTCTTTCATTTCGTTCTGAAAATAATCCTGATCATCTCCACTATTTCCCTAGTTATTCACGGTGAGATCATTTGTTGATGATTTTTTTTATGTATGATGAATGTAATTCATTTTATGCATTTTTGTTTAAATTTCATTCTTTCATCCTTGTAACTATTGTAGGGTCGCATCACTGGAATATTAGGGTTGCGAAGGAGGGAATTTCACCTTGACGATTTCCAGTATCATCAGCAGTGAGTTTTCTTAGCTTGAATAATAAATTATCATTTTGTAAGTTTGTTAAATCATTGTGGAAAAAAATGTTGATGTTACAGTAGCTACAGGAGGTATTAACCTCCACGTGTAACCTTTGACTAGAATGGAATATTATGGAAGCAAGGGAAACCCTAAATAGATGTGTGAAAAACCTAGAAGACAATTCGTCCTAGAAGAATAAATAATATTAGAATATTATCTTCCAGAAAGACAAGTCGGCTCCACGGGAAAAAAATAAACAGAAAATATAATTACTAGAAAGTCAGGTCAACCCAGCAAGAAAATTCATTGGATAGATTAATATAAATAGAGTACATTTTATCTCATTTGTACACCCAATCAGAGCACAAGTATTCTGGAGAGATGTAGTTGCATCTACAACTACAGCTACAAGGAGGAATAAGGGTGCATGGTCATCTCTTGTTCTTGGTCTCTCTCTAGTGCTATCAAGTGATATTCTTGGTGATTTTCTAGGTGATATTCATGGTGATACTCTTGGTGATATTCTTGGTGATGTAATAGCTAAGTATGGCACAAGTTTGAGAGAGTAGTGCAACTAGTGATGCTGCAGTTGTCTATGGTACTTGTTCTATGGATATGGATACTCTCTCTTGTGCACTACCCTTGGAGAAGGAGTTCTCTACTTGTCTTTAGTTTTTGTTGTAGTTAGTAACTAAGGTTTATATGTTGGTTCTAGTATGGATTTCCGGAAAAATTGTGTCAAAGGTTAAAGGTGCTCGAGTGTGGCTACGTTCCTACGGTTGGGTGACAATATTGTGATATTGTCTATGGTAAAATAATCACATCAATTATTTTAATAGTTTATTGGCCCACACCACCTTCAGGACAGTCTAACCACTGGAAGGTAGCATGGAAGTTTTTTGTTAAGCTCGTTGTGGCACCAGTTGCAGCTGCAGTTAGGATTTCTGATTGTGTAGTGATGCAGGAGCATCGCCAATGTCAAGCACGTGTGAGGAAAGCGCTAGCGCATTTTGGGCACATGATAAATTGTTCAAAAAAATTTGGAGATGGATGCGCCAAACATAAATGTAATAATTAAGAAGGAGCACACTTAATTGTAATCAGACCTTGAGCATCCCGCTCTCGTCTGAAGTAGATAGAGGCATTTATAATAGTTAATGCAAGTAGATAGATTTTAATGTTAGATTAGATAGTTTTGGGAGCCGGAGGGAAAATGGATATAGACACCCTCATTGTGTATTGTAAGATTAGATGAAAAAAGAGCATAGAGCATACAGAGAAGCAATAGCAGAGATTTGCGAAAAAAAACACCCATGTATAGAGATTTTAATTAATAGATAGAGCTTTGATTCAAATTCATGGCATCGTGTTTATTCTATGCGTATGTATGTTGAATATTGTGTTCATGAATGCTTTACTCTTTCTGTCATGCAATTTATTTTATGTTGTGTATGAATGATTTCTTGTTAAATGTTTGAAATCAGAGAGAGAGAGAGAGAGTAGGAATGAGTTTCAATTGTTTCTCTATCTGAGCAAGGATTCCTGCAAGGAGTGCAGTCAAATTGTCCTCAAGGAGTGCGTTGACAAAGGGTTCAGAGATTTGTCTCTGAAGGCTCAGATAGGACGGCTATTGTTCTCATTCTCACAGAAGTGCAAGTTAGGCACAGGAGTCGTGCAAGGTGTGCACAGACCAAACATGAATTCAGGGTTTGAACACCTGAGAGGTTATTGAAGGACTGTTGCAGCAGGGAGTGCGTAGAGTCGAAGGATTTTAAATTCCTTGGAGTAATTAAGGAATTGTCTGCAAGGAGTGCGTGCAGGAGTCATTTTCAAGACTCAGAGCTGGAGAAAACCCAGAAGGGATAGACTCACCACAGTCGTCGAAGGAAGCACAGGAATTTTGTGCATTGGAACAGTGAGAAGGCATTGCAATTTTTCATCGCAGGCAGTTGAGTACAGTAGGAAAACCACTTACTAAAAAGTTGCAAGAGTCCTTGTGAAGGAAAAGAAATGGACGATCAGAATTTTCTGTGGAGAATTTGCGAAGTCCCGTGAGCCGTCAGATCTCATGCATGAGCAGGGGAGTTACGGGGAGTATCCCCAAAGGTTTAAGCTCAGGAGAGGTAGAACCGTAGATTTAAGCCAACAGGGGTCGTTGGATTTGCAAGTGTATTTCTATTTCGGGGTTTCGTAGGTTGAAATCCCATAATCTTCACAACAGGACTCGCGAAATCACGAAATGTGGAGTTCCGAAGGGACGAAATGATTGTGTGGGCCATAGAATTAGCAAGGTGGATAGGTGGCGCACTATCGATGTGGAGGTCAAAGTTCGTTGACCATTTCAGGGTTTCATGGGGTGAAGTCCCGAAATCTTCGCATCAGGATTCGCGAAATTGTGAAGTCTAAAGTTCCGACGGACTAAAGAGCTATCGAGAGGTCAACCTCACGAGCACATCGGAGTTTCGGTAAATCTGGTTTCAGGAGTTGAGGGGACGAGTTGCTTGACATCGCAACCCCCGAAATTGCGATAAGGAGAGATCCAAAATTAGCGAGGGAAAGGTCAAGTGTTGACTGTTTTCGGGTTTTGGAGATTGAGAGACAAGGCGCTTGACTATTGGATTCGCGAAAGTGTGAAGTCCGATCTCCCGAAGTATAAGGGGGAATTTCTCAAAGTTAATTGTGGGTGCAGATTTCTCGAAAGGGAAATAGAGGAGCCATTTCCAAGAGCTCTTCGGGCTAGTGTAAGGAGAAAGATCCTGTGTACGTGGACCTTTCGGCCTGCGGGTTGTGAGGGGCTGCATCATCTTTGGTATCAGAGCACAGAAAGGTTTTCTTTTCTTTCTGTAGCAAGGAAAAGGAGGATTCACCATGCTGCCAAGAAGAAGAGATAGACAATCACCCGATCCACCAGAGGAGAGGGAAATTCCAAGAAGAAGGGGTAGGTAGATGCAAAATCCAGAAATGGAAAGAGAGATACGTGATCTTCGTGCTAGACTTGAGGACATGGAGACAACACAGAGGCGCACAGTTGATGTTGGGGATCTTAGTGAGTCCAAGAATGAAGATGAAGTTGGACATGGAGAAGAAGAGATCACAGCAGAAGATGCAGCGAACAAACGCTTGCTTAAATTCATTACAAGAATGGGCACAAGGGAAAAGATGGACATTCCAGTTTATGAGGGAAACCTGGATGTTGAAGAGATTCTAGACTGGATTAGAACTCTGGACACATACTTTGACTACAAATATGTCGAAGAGGACAAGAAGGTCAAGCATGTTGTCACAAGATTAAAAGGACATGCAGCATTGTGGTGGGATGAACTACAAGCTGACAGGTGTTGCCAAGGAAAGCAGAAAATTAAGAGCTGGGACAGGATGATTGCGAAGATGAAAGAAAAATTCATGCCCAGAGATTATCAAATCACTCTGTTCAAGAGGATGCAGAACTTGAGACAGAAGTTGATGACGGTGAAAGAATACACTGAAGAATTTTACATATTGAACATCAGGGTAGGTCATCGTGAAAGAAACGATGAAAAAGTAGCCAGGTATATGAATGGCCTGAGATATGAAATTAAGGACGAGATGAGTATGTTGACCATATGAAGGGTGGAATATACTTATCAGATGGATCTGAAAGATGAAGAGAAGCTGAGCCGAAAGCAAGGTCAAAGAGGGCATGGAAGAAATCATCCCAGGGGCAAGTCAGTTGTCCAGGAAAGAAATCAGAAGCCTAAGGTGGAGTGGAAGAAACCTTAGACTCGAACTGAGAGAGGTGGAAGCTCATACTGAGGGAAATACGCTGAACATCGAGGGCACTATACTAATCTAAGAGGGGAGTATGTTGATAACAATATGATTCCTCGTACTAGAGGTAGAGGAGGAGGAAGAGGTGGAGTGATAAAGTGCTTCACATGTGGAAAGGTTGGACACAAGTCTTTTGAATGTCTAGATAAGAATAAAGAGGAAGGTGAAGCTCACATTACCGAAGCTCAAAGGCAGAATGTTGAGGCAGAGGATGTTGAAGGTGGAAGATCGATGATGATGCGAAAAGCTCTTTTGACACCAGAGAAGGAGGTGGAGAGTTCAGTCCAAAGAAACAAACTTTTTCAGACTTCTTGCAAGACCAAGGATAGGGTATGCAAGGTCATTGTAGACAGTGGTAGTACAGATAATCTCATTTCTATAGAGATGGTAGAAAATCTGGAGTTGGATACGATTGATCATCCAAGCCCATACAGAGTCTCATGGTTGCAAAAAGGACATCAGGTAAATGTCACTAAACAGTGTTTAGTTGAATTTAAGATAGGAGGATATAAAGATAAGATCTTGTGTGATGTCATTCCCATGGATGTTTGTCATCTATTGCTGGGTAGACCGTGGCAATATGACAGGAATGTGATTCATGATGGGAGGATGAACACATACACCCTAGAGAAGAATGGGAGAACTCACATGTTGCTTCCAATCAAAAATAAAGAGGTGAAACCTGAAGTAAGTAACATTGTACTTCTCATGAGTGGGAAGGAACTTCTTACAGCGGTTAAGAGGAAGGAGGAACCGCAATTCATTGTGGTCAGGAAGCCAAGGATTTTTTTAACCAGCACAAGGGTAGATGATTTACTAGAAGAGGTTCAGGAACTGTTGGAAGAATTCGTTGACATAGTAGTGGATGAACTACCTCGTTCGTTGCCACCAATCAGAAGTCTGAGTCATCATATTGATATCATTCCAGGAGCTAGTTTTCCAAACAAAGCAGCGTACAGATTGACGCCGCAAGAGAATGAAGAGGTCAAGAGACAGGTCCAAGATTTGATGGACAAAGTGTTGGTCAGAGAGAGCTTGAGTCTGTGTGGTGTTCTGAGAGTACTCAGTCCGAAGAAAGACGGAGGCTGGAGGATGTGTACTGACTCGAGGGTGATCAACAAAATAACCATCAGGTACAGATTTCCATTGCCAAGGATGGATGATCTGATGGATTGCTTAAGTGGAGCAAAAAAAAACTCAAAGATTGATTTGAAGGGTGGATATCACCAGATTCATATGAGAGAAGGTGACAAATGGAATACAACCTTCAAGACTAATGAAGGGTTGTATGAATGGCTTGTTATGTCATTTGGCTTAACAAATGCGTCGAGTACTTTCATGAGGTTGATGAATGAAGTCCTGAAGTATTTGATTGGAAATTTTGTTATCGTATATCTTGATGATATATTGATTTTCAGCAGAACAGAGGCTGAACACTTGAAGCATTTGGCTATAGTGATGAAAAGGCTACAGCAGGAAAAGTTGTTGATAAATATGAAGAATTCCTCATTCATGAAGACAGATCTCATTTATTTGGGATTTATCATTTCTGCAGATAAGTTGAGGATGGATCCAGATAAGGTGGAGGTAATCAAGAATTGGCCATCACCGAAGAATATCTTTGAGGTGAGAAGTTTTCATGGATTGGCTAGTTTCTACCGAAAATTCATCAAGAATTTCAGTGGAATTAGTGCAGCGATGATGGCCACAGTGAAGAAAAGACATAAATCTTTTCGCTGGACAGAAGAGGCTGAGAAAAGTTTCAATTTGTTGAAGAGAAAAATTACGGAACAACCAATTTTGGTGTTGCCTGATTTCAAGAAAACACTCCAAGTGAAATTCGATGCAAGTGGATTTGCAATAGGGGTGGTCTTGAGTCAAGAAGACAGGCCGATAGCATACTTCAGTGAGAAGCTGAATGAAGCGAAAGTGAAATACTCCACATATGATAAGGAATTTTATGTTATCATCCAGGCATTGAAGAAATGGAGACACTATTTAATTCCGAAAGAGTTTGTCTTGTATAGTGATAATGATGCATTGCAATTTGTGACTCAACAGGAAAGGTTGAATCAAAGGCATGTTAAATGGGTTGAGTATATGCAAAATTTCACTTTTGTGATTAAACATATTTCTGGTACTACTAACAAAGTTGTTGATGCTTTGAGCAGGAAGTGTTTGCTATTGCAGGAGTTCAGATTCAAAACGTTAGGTTTTGATGATCTCAGGGACATGTATGCAGATGATCCAGATTTTAAGGAGGCATATGAAGCAGTTGAGAATCCAGTTCTCAGAGATAAGAGCCAATGGGAAGAATACATGATCCAGGAGGGATTGTTGTTTAAAGGCAATCATCTTTGTATTCCAAAATGATCTATGAGGGAGAATCTGTTGAAGGAGAAACACAGTGGAGGATTGGTTGGACACTTCGTTCATGACAAGACATTCGCAAAGAAGAATGAGTCATACTTTTGGCCAGGAATGCGAGCAGAAGTTAAAATATTTGTGGACAGATGCAGAATTTGTCAGCATTCGAAAGGAAGGAGGGAAAATGCAGGGTTTTATCAACCATTACCCATACCTGAGAAGAAGTGGGATGAAATCAGCATGGATTTCATATTGGGATTGCCAAGGACATAAAGAGGATTTGACTCAATCTTTGTGGTAGTGGATAGATTTTCCAAAATGGCACATTTCATTCCATGTCAGAAAACCAATGACGCAACTACATTGCGAATCTGTTTTTCAAAGAAGTCATTTAACTTCACGGCTTACCAAGGAGCATAGTTTTGGATAGAGATACGAAGTTCGTAGGACACTTCTGGAGAACCTTATGGAAGAAGTTGGGAACTAACTTATCATTTAGTTCAGCTTATCATCCTCAGATAGATGGACAAACTGAAGCAGTGAATAGAAGTCTGGGAGACTTTCTGAGGAGCTTGGTGACAGAACACCACAGCCAGTGGGACAACATATTACCACAGGCGGAATTTTCTTGTAATGACTCAGTAAACAGAAGCACAGGGCAGAGTCCATTTCATATTGTTTATGGCATGTAGCTGAGAGGGATTTTTTATTTGAGGGATTCAGAACAGAATGCAACTAGGAGTGCTAGTGTAGAAGATTTCGCAGAGGCGATGAAGGAACTTCACAACCAGGTGAAGGACCGATTGCAGAATTCAAACCAGGAGTATAAACGCAGGGAAGATCAACACAGTAGGCAACTTCAATTCAAATTTGGTGATTTGATTCTCACACATCTGAGAAAGGAAAGGTTCCCGAAGGGAACATATAATAAGTTAAAAATGAAGAAAATCGGACCATGTAGGGTCTTGAGGAAATTTGGGGCAAATGCTTACGAGATTGAATTACCCGATGGGATCGGAATTTCTCCGATATTCAATGTCTCAGATTTGTACCCATATAAAGCTGATGAAGCAGGGACAGGACATAAGCAGCCAGAGGTTCAGTGGTGAAAATAGATGTCAGTTGCAGAAAATCCACAGATGGAGCGCATACTGGATAAAAGAATTGGTAAGAAGACCAGAAGGAAAGAATACTTTGAGTATTTGCTCAAGTGGAAAGACCATCCAGTTGAATATGCCAGCTGGGAGAACAAAGTAGCGATTCAGAAGCATGGACAGACCGTGAGAGAGCTCATGGATAGGAGCCCATGAAAATTTTCAATCCAGGGAGTATGATGCAGGAGCATCGCCAATGTCAAGCGCACGTGAGGCAAGCGCCAGCGCATTTTGGGCACACGATAAATTGTTCAAAAACTTTTGGAGATGGATGCGCTAAACATAAATGTAATAATTAAGAAGGAGCGCACTTGATTGTAATCAGACCTTGAGAATCCCTCTCTCATCTGAAGTAGATAGAGGCATTTATAATAGTTAATGCAAGTAGATAGATTTTAATGTTAGATTAGACAATTTTGGGAGCCGGAGGGAAAACGGATATAGACACCCTCATTGTGTATTGTAAGATTAGACGAAAAAAGAGCATAGAGAATACAGAGAAGCAATAGTAGAGATTTGTGAAAAAAAACACCCATGTATAGATATTTGAATTAATAGAAAGAGCTTTGATTCAAATTCATGGCGTCGTGTTTATTCTCTGCGTATGTATGTTGAATATTGTGTTCATGAATGCTTTACTCTTTTTGTCATGCAATTTATTTTATGTTGTGTATGAATGATTTCTTGTTAAATGTTTGAAATCGGAGAGAGAGAGAGAGAGTAGGAATGAGTTTCAATTGTTTCTCTATCTGAGCAAGGATTCCAGCAAGGAGTGCAATCGAATTGTCTGCAAGGAGTGCGTTGACAAAGGGTTCAGAGATTTGTCTCTGAAGGCTCAGATAGGACGACTATTGTTCTCATTCTCACAGAAGTGCAAGTTAGGCACAGGAGTCATGCAAGGTGTGCACAAACCAAACTTGAATTTAGGGTTTGCAGACCTGAGAGGTTATTGAAGGATTGCTGCAGCAGGGAGTGCGCAGAGTCAAAGGATTTTAAATTCCTTGGAGTAATTAAGGAATTGTCCGCAAGGAGTGCATGCAGGAATCATTTTCAAGACTCAGAGCTGGAGAAAACCCAGAAGGGATAGAGTCACCACAGTCGTCGAAGGAAGCATAGGAAGTTTTTGCATTGGAACAGTGAGAAGGCGTTGCAAGTTTGCGTCACAGGCAGTTGAGTACCATAGGAAAATCACTTGCTAAAAAGTTGCAAGAGTCCTTGTGAAGGAAAATAAACGGACGGTCAGAATTTTCTCTGGAGAATTTGCGAAGTCTCGTGAGCTGTCAGATCTCATGGACGAGAAGGGGAGTTATGGCGAGTATCCCCGAAGGTTTAAGCTCAGGAGAGGAAGAACCGTAGATTTAAGCCAACAGGGGTCGTTGGATTTGCAAGTGTATTTCTATTTCGGGGTTTCGTAGGTTGAAGTCCCGTAATCTTCACAACAGGACTTGCGAAATCACGAAACGCAAAGTTTTGAAGGGACGAAAGGATTGTGTGGGCCATAGAATCAGCAGGGTGGATAGGTGGCACACTATCGATGCGGAGGTCAAAGTTCATTGACCATTTCGGGGTTTCGTGGGGCGAAGTCCCGAAATATTCGCATCAGGATTCGCAAAATCGTGAAGTCTGAAGTTCCGACGGAATAAAGAACTATCGAGAGGTCAACCTCGCGAGCGCATCGGAGTTTCGGTAAATCGGGTTTCAGGAGTTGAGGGGACGAGTTGCTTGACATCACAACCCTTGAAATCGCGATAAGGAGAGATCCAAAATTAGCGATGGAAAGGTCAAGTGTTGACTATTTTCGGGTTTTGGAGATTGAGAGACAAGGCGCTCGACTACTAGATTCACGAAAGTGCGAAGTCTGATCTCCCGAAGTATAAGGGGGAATTTCTCAAAGTTAATTGTGGGTGTAGATTTCCTGAAAGGGAAATAGAGGAGCCATTTCCGAGAGCTCTTCGGGCCAATGTAAGGAGAAATATCCTATGTACATGGACCTTCTGTCCTGCGGGTTGTGAGGGGTTGCATCATGTAGCTACAACAAACCCTAACCTAACCTTCTGGGAACTTCAAGTGAGAATTTTGGCATAATTCCTAGACATTCTAGTGCACCTTAGCTTGGCACACCTATTGGTACTCTCAGCAAGAAAAAACGTCCAGTTTGATTTTTTGGTCAAATTCAAAGGTTGAATGGTCAAGGTCAAAGTCAAAGCTTGAATTTTGTTCAAAGTTGAGATTTCATAGTTTCTATATTTTTCTAATAATTAAACCTTTTTTTATTTTGTTTCTATCCTCTTCTTTTCAAGATGGTGTCTAGTTTCATATTAGAAAACAAGTTGAACGATGTTGCAAATTTCAAAGCGAATGTACAAGAGACCTTGTCCAAGAAATGATCTTAGATTCAGTACATACAGAGGAAAAAATAGTTGCGGTTCCAGGCTCTTGGTTTGATTGATCAAATTCTTAAGATTTGCACATATCAAGTTTGATAGTCGCTATAGTCGTGACAACAATATTTGAAAGATTATATTACTGCTAGGTATACTTGGTTTCATGTAAGTACTATTGATATATATGTTTGTTACGCCTGTTTGCAAAAATGAACTAAAATCTCATCTAGGAGATATTTCTTGTTCCTGGGAAAGTCACCTTGGTAATTGTATGATCCTTGTTACCATAGATATGTTCTTATAAAAATGTTATTGGAAATACTTTTTCTCTTGTTTTTCTTGTTCCAGGAAGGTCACAGGCGATAGCTCTGATAAGGAGCTACAGAAACAGTTGCAAACATGGAGCAGATGACTCCATCAAGTGGTGATGAGCTTTTTTCCTTTTGTAAAACAGACGAGATTAGGAGGGAGAGCATTTTTCCACATAATTCTCAACAAAACAGTGTGACAGAAAGGAAGAATCGATCCATTGAAGAATTTGTTAAGGAAATGATGAATGACTAGAATCTATCCATGTTTCTATGGGGAGAAGCAGTTATGGCAGTCATATATATTTAGAATGGAAGTCTTGCAAAACCTTTCACCTTTTAAGAAGTACTCAAGAAGAAAGAATGGAAGGAAGCTATGATGGAAGAATATCAATCCATCATGATTTATGGGAAATTGTGCCTAGACCTGAAGGAAAGTATGTAAAGTATCATGGCTAGAGGATTCTCTCGGAAGGAGGGAGAAGACTATTATGAGACGGTTCTCTAGAAAACATATCTATTGCAACATACATGGGTTGGATTTTACATCAGATGGATGTAAAGACCGCTTTGCTAAATGGAGTAATTGAGTATACATAGAGCAACCTTAAGGTTTTGGGGTACACCCGAGAGAAAACCATGTATAAAGAAGGCCTTATATGGACTCAGGCAAGATCTAAGAGCTTGGTGTAGATCCTCTCATTATTTATTGTAAGAAGGAGCTAACTTCATAATTTGATATGAAGGATCTTGGTCACATGCACTACTACTTGGGACTAGAAGTATGGTAGAAGCATGGTGAAATCTTCCTAAGGAAAGGGAAGTATGTTGTAAATATCCTTCAGAAGTTTGGGATGATGGATTGCAAATATCCAATAGACTCATCCTTATACCAACAATTGATTGGCTTCTTGATGTATTTGGTGAATACTAGGCTAGACATTTGCTTTGTTGTGAACATGTTGAGCCAGTTCTAGGTGAAACCTAGACAAGAGAATTGGATGTATGCAAATCATATCTTGAGATATCTTCGTGGGATGATAACTTATGGTTTGAGATATGTCTCAAACAGTGATATACAACTGCATGGATTTACTGATTCATATTGGGAAGGAAGTGAAGATGACATAAAGAGTATTTATTATATGTGTTTCATTTTAAGATCTGATATGATATCATGGGATAGTAGAAAATAGAAGTTTGTTGCACTCATTACTGCAAAAGCAGAGTATATTGTATCTTGTGATGCTTTTGATGCTTGTATGGAAGCAGTGTGGCTCCATAATATAGTTTCTAGACTGTTTGATCATGTGTTGGATTCGAACGTGATATATTGTGATAACTAGAGATGTGTGAAACTCTCATAGAACCTAGTGTTCCATGACAGGTCAAAGCACATTGAGATCAAGAACTATTTTCTCTGTGATAAAGTCCAAAGGGGATAACTGGTTCTCTATTATATCTCCATTGATGAGAAGATTGTAGACATTTTGATGAAGCCTTTGTCTAAAATAAAGTTTTCATACTTGAGGGACAAGTTGGGGTTCGTGGAGATTTCCCCCTTGGTTGAAAGGGAAGAGGTGACTTCCTTGGTTGGGAGGGAGCATTGATATGTGGCATCATGGAATGTCAGTGAGCTACAGATATGTATCATGATATTGCATATTAAATATGGTCATACAACTTAGATATGATGCTTGCATCATGCTAGATATGATCATGGTAGTACAACTTAGATATGATACAGACAGTTGGAGCTATTGATACAGTGGCCTGAGGAGCATTGTGCTAGTATAGCTTAGAGGTGGACATATAGCTTAGATATGACGTATCGACATCATGCTAGTTATGTTCATGCTAGTACAGCTTAGAGGCGATGATGGTGAGATGCATCATGCTAGATATGGTCATGCGAGTACAACTTAGATATGATGTATTGACATCATGCTAGATATGGCATGCTAGTACGGCTTAGAGATGACCATACAACTTAGAGATGATGTAGGGGGCTCATGTCATTCTAGATATGATCATTAGAATACATATTATAAGTGTCANAGTACAACTTAGATATGATGTATTGACATCATGCTAGATATGGCATGCTAGTACGGCTTAGAGATGACCATACAACTTAGAGATGATGTAGGGGGCTCATGTCATTCTAGATATGATCATTAGAATACATATTATAAGTGTCATACATATTATATATGATGCATTGGCATCATGATAGATATGTCATGCTAGTACATCTTATAGATGATCATACAACTTAAAGATGACACAGTGAGGAACTGATCTACATCATGCGAGTACAGATTAGATATTATGCATTGGCATCATGCTAGATATTTCATGCTAGTAAGTCTTAGAGATGATTTGGATGATACTCTAGATCATGCCAGTACAACTTAGATATGATTCACTCACATCATTGTAGTACGGCTTAGAGGTGATGCAACTTATGACATTGTTGATGCAGGATGATATCATATGATATAATTTGATTGTTGTGGAGGTTGTATGTCTCTGGAAAGTAGTTGTATGCTATTGTAATGGATGTGCTCCAATGGTAGTGACTATGTGTCACTGGTTAGTATCCATTTTCCACTAGGAGTGGTTGTGTACCACTCGGAAGTAGTTGTATACTACTATGGATAGACACAATTGTGTTCTATAGGATGGAATTGTAGAAGTTATATGCTACTATTTGATTTCCATGGAGACTACCACTAGTGTTGGATATGATTTCCAGCTAGATGGATAGTTAGTGTGATGGTGGACAGGAATTCTCTAGGAGGAGAATGGTCCAGGAAGAACAGGTTGTTGGTGGACAGACATTCTCCCTATGGAGAATGGTCCAGGTTGACAGATTGTTGATGTATCATGGAATGGTATTTTCCTAAGGAACATATTGTGGCCCGATTAGGAATATGGTTCAGGACCGATATTCTCCTGAGGCACATTTATTGGCCCGATCAGGTTGGATAGTTCGCCACCTAAGGACATGACATCCCGATTAGGGTGGTTGATATAGGACCTATATTTTCAAAGGAATATGGGTAGATATTGATATCTATGGTACATATGACCCAATTAGAAAATATTTCGAGACTGGCATTCCTATAGGAATGGTCTTTGTATCCCATGGCATGGATTTCAGAATTTGGGAGTACTGACTTTCTTCTAGGACATAGGTTTGGATTAGAAGAATGGTCCTTGTAGCTCATTGCGGGGATTTCAACATCTGTTTGGAAAACTATTCTTCTAGGACGTATGTCCGGATTAGAAGAATGTTCCATTTTTCACTTTGTTGAGTGGGTGACTCATGTGAGACACTCTATTGAGTGCATTGAGTTTAGCATGTGACTTTTTCAACATGATGCTCGATTACTCAGATGGAGTATGGCCTCGAGAGATTATACAAACAATGATGTATGTTGATGCTGGGATATTATCAAATGATAATGATAGTGATGATGATGCTCGTGACTTGATCTACATGATCATGAGATAGACTATGTGGCTATGATGATTCTAACAGGAGAATGGTGTGTGTGTGCTCAAGACCATTATCATTAATACCTCCCTATCTAGGAGGGAGTGTTGATGTTATAGTAGATGTGGGAGGTATTAACCTCCATGTTTAAACTTTGACTAGAATGGAATATTCTGGAAGAAAGGGAAACCCTAAACAGATGTGTGAAAACCCTAGAAGACAAGTCAGCCTAGTAGAATAAATAATATAATAATATTATCTTCTATAAATACAAGTCAGCTCCACAGGAAAAAGATAAACAAAAAATATAATTACCAGAAATTCAAGTCGACCCATCCAGAAAAGTCATTGGACAAATTAATATAAATTGACATTTTAGTTCATTTGTACACCCAGTCAGAGCACAAGTCTTGTGGAGAGTTGCAGTTTTAGTTGCAACTGCAGTTGTACGGAGGAATAAGGGTGTATGTTCATCTGGGTGTATGGTCATCTGGGTGTATGGTCATCTCTTGGTATTGGTCTCTCTCTAGCACTATCAAGTGATATTCTTGGTTATTATCTTGGTGATATTCTTGGTGATACTCTTGGTGATACTCTTGGCAATATTCTTGGTGATGTATTAGCTAAGTATGGTCAAAGTTTGAGAGAGTAGTGTAGATACAGTTGTTGCAGTTGTGTATGGTACTTGTTTTGTGGATATGGAGACTCTCTCTTGTGCACTACCCTTGGAGGAGCGCTCTACTTGTATTGAGTTGTTGTTGCAATTAGTAGCCAGGTTTTATCTGTTGGTTCTAGTATGGATTTTAGGAATAATTCAATCAAAGGTTAATGGCTGTGTGCCTATGGTTGGGTGACAATATTGTGATATTGTATATGGTAAAATGAGAACATCAATTATTTTAACAAAATTTTTATAAGAATGTTGTTTCTATGCCCAATCTCTGGAGCAACGAACCTTGCTTAGGCATAAAACCACTCGAGGTGTTTCTTTGAGGAAGAGAATAAATATTGATATCTAGGACGCACATGATAGTTGCAAGGGTGGCAGTGATCAATGAGTGACCAATGAGTTCTATTTTGTATATGGGGAACCATATGTCACTTTTTCATGTTTGGGCACTTGTTGTCACTTTCTATATTGGGCACGATGTGCCATTTTGTAAAAAATGTATAGTTGAGACAATTTTTAATACACACACACACGCACATTTCATGGAACATGTTTTATGAATTGTAGTGTTTGTTTATTTGATATTGATGAATGATTAGTAATCACGTGTTTAATCGACATAGCCATGCATGGCATCCCATGTCTTGAACTCATAATATGAATCAAACATTATTTAGCCTCATAACACAATCATACATGAATTACCAAGGGATGTCTTATTACCAAGGAAAAAATTACATTCCTACTTATGCATTATCTTATTACCATAAAAAAATCATTTCATGCATATCCTACCCCTATAATACAAATCATACGTGCCTTTTTATTGACTATAATACAAATCATACATTCATTTCCATTGCATGTCTTATCATTATAACATGTATTGTACATGTATTTCCATTGCATTCCTTATCACTACAAAATAAATCATCTCATATTCCTTATCATGTTTTACTCTTACAAGTCTTAGTATTTGCATCAGAATTCCTTTCGGAATATCATCTGTATCTTTCCTCATCCAATATCTGATAGATTCTTCTAATATTTCTATCGATGGTGATCCCAACACTTTTGAATCAAAACACATTAGCATATCACCTTCCTACTATAGTATCAAAATCCTAATATGAAAAAATGAAAATGATAAGGAATCCTACTATGGGAATGACAATCTTGATTGAAACATAAATTATATGACATGTATTCAAATTACTAAGGGAAATAAAGGTATGTAATCAAAATATGTTTGAAGACATGGTTAATTCATAATTGATATGGTTGACCAACAAGTTAGAGACATCGACAAACACATGAGAGATTGAACGTTAGTATGTAATAAATAATTTGTAGTATGGGCACCAAAAGGATCATGTCTGAATGTTGAGTTACATTTTTGGACAATAATATGATGGTTCACATTGCCCTTGGGAATGGATCTACCTAATATATTGAGTGGAGTAAGTTGCTAATGCTTATGCTGGAGGCAAGGGATAATATAATGAGTGGAATCAACCAACCCTCACACCTAACTGATCCCTTGATTTTATCTATGAAACAAATTATTGCACTAAGAACTACAAGCTGAAAAACAATGAAAATATTTAATGCATTGTATATGGAAGCACCATGGTTTTCATAGTAGGCATGTAACTTGGAAAAATATCCATCTAAATTCCCATCAATGGAAATGATGTCAATTAGTGTTTTTTCCTCATCGTATTTGAGTACAAACACGGTTTAAATTTGATTTTGCATGGTAGAAATAAAAACACCACCAACATCATCAAATGCCATAGGTAACCTCCAAGTGTAACCTTTGTACTTAGAATAGAATATTCTGGAAGTAAGAGAACCTTTAAATAGATGTGTGGAAACCCTAGAATACAAGTTAGTCTGAGGAGAATAATAATAAAGAAATAGAAATCCTTAGAAACAGAAGTCAGCCCTGCTAGAAAAAGTCAAAGTAAATTATATTTTCCAAAAAAGACAGGTCGGCCCTACGGGAAAAGTTCACTAGTAGAATCAGTATAAGTACCATGATGCCTTAGCTCATTTTCACACTCTAACACGCTCACTCAAAAGAAGGAGGGAGAAAGTCTGAGGATAAGTAGTTGCAACAACTGTAGTTTCAGAAGAAGGAGGTGTAAGTCTGGAGAGGGCAGTTGTTGGCCCTCGACCAAGTTTTGAGAGATCCTTGGTCAAGTTTGACCATTTTGGACTTCGACAACCTGTCGAAGGCGGAGCATAAGACGAAGCAGATATCACAGGATCTCGACCTGTTTTTGGGTCCTTTATGGGATTTGGGAATATGTAACGGGTATGGGAATGTCGGCCCATGGGTTTACCGATGCTTAGTCCTATTTTGTAATATATAAATAGATGTCTAGGTGATGTAAGAAAATAGAGAAGAGGCATCTATGTGATGTTGTGCTAAGTGCGAGTGTGGCTTGTAAATGATTTGTTCATACTGTGAGAGACTTGCAAAGCTAAGTGCAAGTGGTTGTAACAGACTGTGAAGGGATTTATGTTGTAACACAAGGAAGGAGGATCTAGCGAGGTGTGCAGATCTCCTGTCCTATGCGGAGTAAGGTTTTTGTGGCTCTGTGCATGTATCTGATTGAAGAATCTAATAAAGAAGAAGAGTTAGTGGACGTAGCCCCAGGGTAGGGGTGAACCACGTATATGTTGTGTTGTTCTACTTTGTGCGATGTGTTGTTGTACTTATGTGTTATCTACTAAATGCTTGACATAGATAGATAGATAGATCTGTTTATACTATGTGTTTATGATGAATCTGGATGCTATATCTAACCTCTGTGAACTTTCTTATTGCTTGAATCTGCTTCATCTTATCTAATTCCTTATGCTAAGTTCTTAGATACATTAGATCTGGGTGAATGTTGTGATGCTTTGTTCTATCTGTGGAGTATATATTGGTTAGATATTGATGAAGTTTTATTGTTGAATGCTCTGTTAAATACTAGAATCATATATATGTGTCCCAGCTAGGGTTGCAGACATCTGAGTCCTACAACCACCCCTTCCTCTACCTCAGGTGAGACTTCATCTTCTTCGCAGGTGTTGTCTAAAGGGTCGGTAGTTAGGTTTTTTTTGGTGTGTTGTTGTAGCATTGAACCCTGGGTCTTCCCCTATGCCAACAAATGGTTCCACTGTCGGGACTGAAACTGTGATTGCTGGGAACTGAGGAAGAAGAATATTTGTGCAAAGATTCAACCTGAAACTGAGAAATATATGTGCGTAGATATGTTTCCCTAGTGTGCAACATTCTGCTTGACTTGTGAAGCTCTGTGCCAAGAAAAGAGGTCAGATATGAAGAAAATAGGTAAGATTTGTAAGCTTTGTGCTCTGATAAAGGTAAGAATAGTGAAAAGCTCTAGATCTAAAATCTTTGTGCTCTGATAAAGGTAAGAATAGTGGAAATTTCTATATATGAAAGATTTGTGCTCTGTAGAAGTAAGACAAGTGGAAAAAAATTGTTTCAAAAGTATGGATCTAGGTATGGTTGATAGATTTTGTCCTAGCTTGAAAACTAGAGTACTGGTAGATGAAAGAAGGTTTGACATGAGTATATCTAATAAGAATAATGAAATATATGTTATACCTATGCATAGAAAGAATAATTGGACTAACAAGTGGATGCAGGATCCTAGAAAGAATTTTTTGCAGGTTAGCTCCTACGATCCTAGCGCGCAGTACAAAAAGGGTTGGGGATAAGTTAAAAGAAAGAGAGGATTAACTCTTTGTTACAGTTGCAGAAAACCAGGACATATTGCTAAAGAATTACCTGGGAGAAGACCTAGTTGTCTTTGTTGTAAATATATGGACCATGAAGTATTGGATTTCCCTAGAATGATTGCTAAAGTTGAAAGAATGAATCTGAACCAAGAAAACCCTAAGGAAGATATAGAAACTAAGATTATGTCAGAATCCCAGAAAGAATCAGAGAAAGTATTGTTACAGATGAGAGAAACCCTAAATGACCACCGACATGTCATATTATCAGAGATCTTCAAAGAAAAAGAATGCATTGAATCAATATTAGGAGACTTCGATGTTGACTGTGTTCTGGATGAGGAAACACGGGGGAATGTTATGACAAAAAGAACTTGGGAACTTTTAGGAAAGCCTACTATGGTTCCTTCACTGGGAAGAATATGATTATTTAGAGGAAAATTGATAACCCTATGTGGGAAGCTCACTTAGATACCTATGAATGTCAATGGAAGTTTGGCAGAAGAAGATTTTGAGATCATTAAGTTTATTGAGGACAACGCTCCATTTACCATGTTACTAGGAATACCTTGGATTGAAAGGGATCAAGCCATAAGGAAGGAAGAAGAAGAAGTCTTAGAGCAGAAGAAGCACGAGTTAAAAGATTTTATAACTAAAAGGATCGCACACTTGATTGAAGAACAAGAGAATAGATCACAGTTATTTCACAATATCGACGTAGATATCAAAGTTGTAAGAACACTAGAGGACCCACAGAAGACTGAAATACCTATCCCAGATAAAAAAGAAGTATTACCCTTGAATCCTAGGAAAGAATCTCAACAACGTGAAGTCACTATGTCAAAAGAAGATAAGAATCAGAATGGGAAAAGGAATACCAAGATGAAGCTCACTGGAAAGAAGGCTAGAAAAATAAGTAAGAAGAGAGATAATATTGAAAAGTTACAGAAAGATCCAAAAGGAACCTCGTAGAAGGAAAATTTGAAAAATTGGAGCTTCGTCGAGATATCAGCACAGCGACACATGACACTTCGCCATGGAAAATAAATATAGTCGTTGGGGACATTAAAACCATTAGAACAATGCTCTGAGCGAGTAGAAAGGAATTTATGACCAAACAGCTCCCCATCAGGTTGTTGGGACCGCGCCATAACGGAAAGAACATAGTTCAAGAAGGCTTCATACCCATTGCAAGCGACTAGTTGCTGAGTTACCTATTTATCCCATCGTGCCATACAACGAGAACACTTTTTCTAACCAATAATTTGCGCCCGCAGACTAAGTTGATCTTGCATAGTAATCATCGCATTGTTTCCATCTATTCCATTGTAGTGTCTAAGTTAATATGAACCCGATCTAGTTAATCCCGAGTGCATATGTTCGAGGAGCTCAACGCAGTTGAAGAATATGTGACAAAAATACTCCTCGAACTGATGAATGAAAGAGTCATGTCGGAGAGAGGATTATTTGTAGGTGTACAGGCTTCATCCACAAGAACAGTGCAAGCATGTCCATCGATTGCTCGTAGAGACGGACCATCCTGGCCATCAAATGAAAAGAGAACCAAGCACAGGGATGATCTAGCGAATGCCAAATTGATCCCGACTATATTACCCAACTACATACCACCTATGATTAGTGCAGTAAATCGAGATATCATGCCCATATATTTCAAGTACACCTCGGTCATTGTGAACCTCCCGAAGGGTATACGCGTATTTCGAGCAAACCAAGACAAGATTGCAGCGTTGAAGCTCAGCGACTTCAACCTTGGTGACTGAAAATTCTATAACATGCTCGCCCCACATAAGTACCTGACCAGAACGAAGGGGGTGAATTCAAAGATAATCCCCCAAACGTGGACCCATAACCTCACGCAGTCCACCCTGCTGAACGTTATGAAGATCCCACACTTCGGAAGACACTAGGAGGTGAATGCTTGTGTCAAGTTGTTTCTTTCTTGTTACCATGGAGGCTATTTGTGGCTAGACCATCGTATCATAGTTGATCCGATGTTGATCAATCGGATCACAGAGTTGAGTATGCAAGGACCTGATCCACAGGATTTTTATCCATGAAAATCCATGGATCGCGCTCTCGCATAGAGGATCAAGGACACCTATGGCGATGTCGAGAACGGGACACAAAGCTACAAGGTAGCTTCTATCCAGAGTGGTGCAGTGCGCCTCACCTGTCAGTTGATTGCAGGGAAGTTAATAAGAAAGAACCGACCTACCCAAGTCACCATATTCATAGTCAACCTTGCAGGGAAGTTCACGGAAGGCCTACAGATGAACCGGGCGAAGTACCTGGTGAATCAGTTGGAACTAGACTGCATAGAAGCACAAGATCAAGGTTATGAATTCCATTTTAGTTGGATTTTAATCCTTATCCAATTCATCGCCTGAGAGATGCTGGAAGGTGCGACCTTCCCCAACATCGAGCCATTTGAGTCATTGGCCGCGAAGTTCAGTGCACTTTGGTATTCCAGCGATATGAACAAACAGTGGCAGTAAAATGTTGTTTTTAATACCTATTAGGATCAACTGAAGAGATCCATCTAGTTTGAGCCTCACATGACTCCGAACACTCTACACTGGTTTCGGCCTTTGATGAAGTTCAGCACAGATCAACATTTCATTTATATTACAGTGTGCACTGGTGAACATAAGAAACATCTTCAGTATACTACAAGCTAATGGAGGAGGACCTGGAGGAGATTACTAAGGAATGGTCCGCTGACCTCCTTATCCCTGCCAACCCCGCAGAGATATCCGACATCAACAGCCCAGAAACTATGCAGGATACACCTGGACCTAGCAGGACAAAGAAGACCAAAGAGGTCCAAGGATTAGACAGTGCATCCGTGAATACTACTTCCATATCACCAGAGAAAGGAGGTGATGGCGAAGAGTTAGATGACAAAGAAGTCGAACAGAAGCAAGGAGATGAGGTTGATCCCATAAATAAGAGGAAGGGTTCACCTTTGAAACCTTCTTCCTGGAAGAAATTGAAATCCTCCATGACCAATATGCAGAATGTCCTCACCTCTGACGACTTCAACTTCCTCATAGCAGCCTTGAATGATGCTTTGCTGGACATAACAGAAAAATAAGAGACCAAGTAGGAAGCAACATATGATAGGATTGAAATCAAAATTTGAGGGGTACAGAAGGCACTACATTCCATCCACGCAGTCTCCACCGCACCTCTGCCATTGGGAACATGAGAGTTAGGAGACAAACCAACCCAACTCCACCGATTAGCTGATAAAGTTGAAGCTCTCCTCCGACGAGAACAAGAATAAATCGACCAATCCACTCATGCTTTGATGCAAGTACAAGGAGTACTTGTAGAATAGCATCAAGTTGTAGAACAGGAAAAGATTTCCCTCCAAGCGAATTTCGACGAAGAAAAAGAATAGATACTGCAAGGAAAAGAACAGTTGCTCGTCGAGCAACTCGAAGTAAAGGAAGCGGTCAACAGATCACTTTGCTCTTTGACAATCATAGAAATAAAGGCAGAATATCGAGTTACACAGCAAGTATAACAGCTTGAAGAAGTGATCCAATAGCTACAGCAAGGCATCGCATACTTAGAACTATACACAGTGCCCGAGACCCCATAGGATGTGAAGGACCAAAGAGAAGCAACTTCCAGGAGCGCAGTTAAGAGACTAAAGGCCCTTGCTATGGAATACAAGCAGTTGAGTGATCGTAGTGCCCTGACATACGAGTGACTCGCTGAGATTCCAGAAATAAGAACACTGGAGTCGCAGCTCCAAGAGGGAAAGTATCAAGCCGAAACAATACAGGCACAATTGAAGCTCCTGTCAGTTGTGGAAAGAATGAAGAGATCTCAAGAACAACACACTGCCCAGCAGTAGATTCATGTTATTCAGAGCAGAGTTATGGAAGTAACTTAGAGACTCCAACCCATACAAGATAAGGCTTACCAATTGTTCATAGAAGTTGAAGGCTGAGGACCAGAACTAGAGCAGGTTGTTAATGCAGTTGAACAGCGCCTGGAAGGACCTGTGAACGATGCAGTCATCCAAGAGTTTGTTGAAAAAGAGGTCGTAGCACAGCAACAAGTTGAAGAAACTTGAGCCAAGCTCAAGGATTTTGAAGAATAACTTGCTACATCAGAGTGACTCAGGACAAGTCACAGGTGAGTGTTGGGGGCATGTTTGCCCTCAACCAAGTTTTGAGAGATCCTTGGTCAAGTTTGACTATTTTGGACTTTGACAACCTATCGAAGGCAGAGTGCAAGACGAAGAAGATATCATGGGATCTTGACCCCTTTTTGGTTCCTTTTTGGGATTTGGGAATATGTAACGGGTATGGGAATGTCAGACCATGGGTTTACCCATGCTTAAGCCTATTTTGTAATATATAAATAGATGTCTAGGCGATGTAATAAAATAGAGAAGAGGCATCTATGTGATGTTGTGCTAAGTGTAAGTGTGGCTTGTAAATTATTTTTTCATACTATGAGAGACTTGCAGAGCTAAGTGCAAGTGGTTGTAACAAACTGTGAAGGGATTTGTGCTATAATGCAAGGAAGGAGGATCTAGCGAGGTGCACAGATCTCATGTCCTATGTGGAGTAAGTTTTTTGTGGCTCTGTGCATGTATCTGATTGAAGAAGCTAATAAAGAAGAAGAGTTGGTAGACGCAGCCCCAGGGTGGGAGTGAACCACGTATATGTTGTGTAGCTCTACTTTGTGTGATGTGTTGGTGTACTTATGTGTTATCGGCTAAGTGCTTGACATATATAGATAGATAGATCCATTTATACTTTGTGCTTATGATGAATCTAGATGCTAGATATGACCTCTGTGAACTTGCTTAGTGCTTGAATCTACTTCATCTGATCTAATTCCTTATGCTAAGTGCTTAGATACATTAGATCTGGGTGAATGTTTCGATGCTATGTTCTATCTGCGGAGTAGATATTGGCTAGATATTGATGAAGGTTTACTGTTGAATGCTCTATTAAATACTAGAATCACATATTTGTGTCCCAACTAGGGTTGCATACATCTGAGTCCTGCAACCACCCTTTCCTCTACCTCGAGTGAGACTTCATCTGCTTCGCAGGTGTTGCCGAAAGGGCCGGTAGTTAGGTTTTTTTTGGTGCGTTGTTGTAGCGTTGAAGCCTGGGTCTGCCCCTGTGCCAACAGCGGTGCAGCAGTTAATTTATTGTAATCTAAGTGTTTATGGTAACTCTCTTGTGTGCTTCTCTTGATAAAGGTATGGTTCTATTAGTAGAGGTGTGTTCTATTGGTATTGTGTTGTTGTTGCAGCAGTGGTGTTTATAGTTAGGGTTTATCTGTTGGTTCTAGTGTGTACTTTCTAGAATCATTCTATCTAAGAAAAGGTTAGTGTGCTTGGAGGTGGCATAGTGAATATCTATGGATGGGTGACAATGATGTGACATTGTCTATGGTTAAATGATCATACCAAAATTTTAACATCGTTTCATAGCTGGTTTCATTTGTAACGGTCTAACCACTGGAAGGAATCCATTGTCAATATTGTTGATCACTTATTGAACCCACTATAAAGGTCTCCCAAGGAGGGCACATATTTTACCCATATCATATCTACAATATACCAAAGTTGCAGTGTGAGTTGCAGTGCTAGTTGCAGTTGCAGTGCCAGTTGTAGTTGTCGTACCAGTTTCATTTGCAGTACTAGTTGCAGTTGTAGTGCCATTTTCTTTGTGTTAGTTGCAGTGCCAATTGTAGTACACATTGCAGTTGAAGTGAGAATTGCTTCATGTTGGTTGCAACACTAGTTGCAGTGCCAGTTGCAGTACCAGTTTTAGTGAAAGTTTCTGTGAAAGTTTGGGCCTAACTGTTAGTTTCCCTAGTGCACCCTACCCTAGTGCATCTCCTTCTACCTTCATATTGCAAGTTGGATCACTTTGAATTTTTAGGATTCATCATTGCTTGACGTCATTTTCTGCTCTTGCCAGAGGTATGTACTTGTATATGTCTAAATTGTATCACTATCTTGAGGGTGGTTTCAGGAGAATGGATCTTTTTTCCAAGAAAAAATCATAGATCCAGAGGGATCTTAGATCCAACACATTCAGAGGAAGAATGCACTCTATGTTTGATTGTTTTAATATGCCTCTAGTTGTTATGGCATTATTGTGATCTTATGAACATCTAGTTGTTATGGAATTATTTTGATCTTATGAACATCTAGTTGTATTTTGATCTATTGAAGTTATGATTATCATACTAACCTATGGTCAAAGTTAAAGTTATAAGATGACTCTTGTCAAAGTATTAGATTGATTAAGGTTGAGATTTTCAAGTTTACTTGCATTATATTCCCTAACTCGGATTTCTGTTAAGAAAGAACATTGTCTCAGTACAGGGGATAGGTTCGAGAGAATACATGTCATCTTGAGTGAAGGAGACTCAGAAGAAAATCAACAACACTCATTCTTTAAGATAAGACTCCATGTTCTAGGTTTGATTGATTAAATTGATAAGTTTCTAATTTGCACATATCAAGTTTGATAATTTCTACATTACAAGAAAACACTATAGGTGTGACAACAACATTTGAAAGGTTTATTACTACTAAATACAATGATTACTTGGTAGCATGTGAGTACTATTGATATAAATTCTTATTTTACTTGTTTGCAAGATGAACTAACATCTCCTCTAGGAGATGTTTCTTTTTTTTCTTCCAGGAAGGTCACCCTGGTAATGCTATGATGATTACCATGAAATTGTGTTTTATTCTTGTTAACATAGATTTGTTCTTATGAAAATGCCATTATATTGGAAATACTTTTTTTCATGTTTATCTTGTTGCGGGCAGGTTACCATGGAGGAATGATTGGTCACAACACTGGAAGAGTGTTGTTCCTATTTCTTATTATTGGATTTTGTATTTTGTTTCTTGTTCCAAATACTGTGACAATTATTCTCGTTATAGTTATTATTATTATTATAAGAGTATTATACTTGTCTATTGGATTTCCCTTATTGCTCCAGACAGGTCACGGGTGATAACTCTGAGGGGCGATATATTGACAGTTGAAGGAGGTAACATAATAGATGGTATCTAGTTTGAGACATGGAGCACACTATTCAAATAAGAATTTGTATACATGATCGTATACATCCATGTACCAAAGAAAAATAGGATGAATTTAAAACCTTCTAGAAAGAAGGGTACTTTTGTGAGATACAAAGTATCTCATATGGAGATTGATTGTAAGGAGAAAAAGGCTCCAAATATGATCGANGTATACATGATCGTATACATCCATGTACCAAAGAAAAATAGGATGAATTTAAAACCTTCTAGAAAGAAGGGTACTTTTGTGAGATACAAAGTATCTCATATGGAGATTGATTGTAAGGAGAAAAAGGCTCCAAATATGATCGAGAAAATCCCTCTAGTTCAGTTGATCATAAAGAAAAGTTAGTAGAGCCAGAAGGGCCTACCCATAATCGTTTCAGTAATCAGGAAGAGACCAGCATGGTCTCGTGACACTTTACATGATGAAAATATATATAGCATTGATGATCCATATCATGAGGAGAAGATGGCTCCACCATTGGTGAGGCAGGCGACCCCACCAAGTACCAAATCAAAAGGAGCTAGAGTTCAGATGGAGTCATCCCTCACGATCCAGTAGGGAGGACCAGGATCCCTAGGACCATTCATAGAATAATTCATAGGAAATCATCACACACATAGGGTGCAGATGGCTCTGAAGATTATATAAACTCAGAGGGACTCAAGATTCAGAGGGAGCATGGAGACTCAGAGTGATCTTGATCTCAGAGAGAGTTAGTGGATTAGAGACATTGATTAATAAAGTATTCTTCCTCAAATTAAGATGGGAGAGAGAGGCATCTTCCAAGATTGATAGAAAATTGTCATGAGTTGAGGAGATTAGATCAAAGCTTCAGAGCCTTCGAGGAGATATGATACCTCCTGGGAAGATTCCATTGTTTCGGTAACAGAGGAGGAAGTCAGTCAGAATGAACGTGATATGGATTTTTCCTTGGTTCCCAGACCAGAAGGGAAGTTAGTGGTAACTTCCAAGTTGATCTACAAGATCAAAAATGGTGTCGATGGAAACATAGATATGTACAAATATTGATTTGTGGCTAGAGGATTCTCCTAGAAAGAGGGAGAATATTATGATGAGACACTTGCTCCAGTAGTCAGAAGAAGTGTACATAGAGCAATGAAAAGATACATGATAAGGAGTCTCATGTCTGCGGGATTAATAAATATTTGTATGGAATTAAGCGAGGACCCGGGGCCGGATATGCCAGACAATTATTTTGATGAGCTTGGGATTGGTTTTCTACAATGATGGTGACAAATCAAAATTTATTGAGTGATACATCTTCAAATACATTGGATGCCACCATGTATAGATAGATGATTGCTTCATTGATGTACTTAATGAGCACAAGGCCAAGATATATCTTTTGCAGTGAACACATTGAGTCAATATATGGTTGTGTCGAGACATGTTCACTTGATTGTAGCAAAACATGTGATGAGGTACCTGAAAGGAAAAATTGACTATGGACTCATATATGTTTCAGATCGTGAGATAATCCTACAAGGCTATACTAATTCAGATTGGGTTGATAGTGTTGCAGACTAGAAGAGTACATCTAGATGTTGCTTCAGTTTGGGATCAACTATGATCTCATGGTCTAGAAAGAAGCATAAGAGTGTGGATCTTACTACGATTGAGGAAGAGTATATAGAAGTGAAGGAGTGTGGCTTCGGAAGATGATTACAAAATTGTTTGATCATGAGTTAGAGGCGACTTATATCAAGTGTGACAACCAGAGTTCTGTGAAGTTGTCAGAAAACCTAGTGTTTCATGACAAGTCCAAGAATATTGAGATCAGGTACCATTATATTAGAGATATGGTGCAGTAGGGAGTATTGAAGATCTAGTATGTTGCTACAGATGAGAAGATAGTAGACTTTTTGACCAAGCCTCTGTCGAGAGTGAAGTTTGTGTACTTCATAGACAAGCTTAGTCTGGTCTAGAAGAACTTCCATAGTAAGAGGGAGTGGTGAGTTATAGATGTGACTCCAGATAGAAACATGGTATAGTGTGGACAATAGGTTTTCATTCTTGGGCACTAACTGTGGCACCAGTCAGGATGATGTGTACACAGATCCTTCAGGGAGATCATGTTTTCCTAGCTATGGAGGCCTGACCGGTTTGTGTGGTTAGAGGCTTCACGTAGATCCTTTGGGGAGAGTGTGCCTCTGGGACAAATACAGGGACAACCTAGCGTGTTGGATGTCTTCGACTCTAGTGAAACATTCTAGTACTCAAGTCTTCTTCCCTAGTGAAATAGTCAAGTACATAGGTACTCTGGTGAAATAGTCTGGTATATTGATACTCTAGTGAAATAGTCGGGTATGCATAGCTACTCTAGTGAAATAGTCTAGTATGTTGAGATATTGCTACTCCAGTAAAATAGTCTAGTACGTTGAGATATTGTTACTCTAGAGAAATAGTCTGGTACGCATATCTACTCCAGTGAAATAGTCTGGTACGCTGAGATATTGCTACAACAGTGAAATAGTATGGTACGCATGTTACTAGTTCTGTATGAACTATATGCCATATTATGTGTGAGTTGGCGAGTTACTAGTTTTGTATGAACTAGATGTCAGATTGTGAGTTGGCAACTTACTAGTTCCATATGAACTAGATGACATATTCTATGTGATCTAGCGAGGTTACTAGTTATGTATGAACTAGATCTCGGATTCTGTGTGAGCTGGGGAGGTTACTAGTTATGTATGAACTAGATGCCAGATTATATGTGAGTTGGTGAGTTGCAGTTGCCTATAATCTGCTTCGATTGGGTAGTAGTGCAGCTCTGTTTAAACTGGCTCAACTGCACATTCCAAATCCTATGTGGCTATGATGGTTATACTTGTGACATGATCTGTTTGATCATGAAATAGCCTATGTGGATATGCTACTTGTTACATGATATGTTTGATCATGATATGGTCGTATGGCCATGCTACTTGAGACATGATCTGTTTAATCATGAGATAACATGTCTGGCTATGGTGATGCTAAATGTAGACTGGTCTGCAATAACATGTTAGTCTTTCCCATGCCATTTGAGATGGATGGATTTGTTTGAGACCGTTACATGAAGAACATCTTATTTAATACCTCCCTAGCTAAGAGGGAGTGTTGATGTTTTGGTAGTTGCGGGAGGTATTAACCTCCAAGTGTAACCTTTGTACTTAGAATAGAATATTCTGGAAGTAAGAGAACCATTAAACAGATGTGTGGAAACCCTAGAAGAGAACTCGACCCATGGAGAATAATAATAAAGAAAGAAAACCCCAGAAAGAGAAGTTGACCCTGCCAAAAAAAGTCAAAGTAAATTAGATTTTCCATAAACGATAGGTTGGCCCTATGGGAAAAGTTCACTAGCAGAATAAGTATAAATAAGGTAATTTCTTATCTCATTTTCACACTCATACACACTCACTCAACAAAACGAGGGTGCAAGTATGGGGAGTAGTAACTGCAATTACAGCAGAAGGAGGCGCAAGTCTGGAGAGGGCGGTGCAGCAATTGTCGTGTTGTAATATCAATATTTATGTTATCTCTCTTGTGTGCTTCTATTGATAAAGTTATGCTTTTATTAGTATAGGTATGTTCTCTTGGTATTTTGTTGTTGTAGTAGTAGTGGTGTTTCTGGTTAGGGTTTATAAGTTGGTTCTAGTGTGGACCTTCCAGAATCATTTTATCTAAGAAAAGGTTATTGTGCTCGGGGGTGGCATAGTCAATTCCTATAGTTGGGTGACAATGATGTGACATTTTCTATGGTTAAACGAGCATACCAAAATTTTAACATGTACTCGAGGGAATTTCTAGCATTTCAACATTATAATGTCTTTGCAATATTCCATCATCAGACATAAACACTGACAAAGTTATATGATATTTGTATTTATTTCAAAATATTTATAGTCTGCTAGTTGTAATTAAATGTATTATTGATAAAAAGAGATTGAAAATTGTACGAACAAATCATGTAATGGTAAAAGGGGGTAAGTTTGCAATGAAAACATGAATAATAAATAGTGTGGTCAGGTAAAATAATCCAATACTTTGATGGTGAAGGACATGAATATGTAAATTCAAATCCTAAAGCTAACACAAGTCGTTGGGAGAGAGAGGCCACTTGGAAAAGACCACTTACTAGACCAAGTCGTTTTGCATGAAGAAACCCTAGTACATCCACCAAAATAAGAAAAACCTCCACAATATCACTCCAAAAGTGTGCATAAGAGCTCCATGGTAAGACTAAATGTTTAAGCATGTAAACATTTTACAAAAACAACAACATAACATCTCTAAATCAGTAAGAAATTAAATGAATATATGGAAAATGACAATAAAAACACTTGTAAACCATCCACCAATAATTGCATGAATGAATAACATGAAATTGTATTAATTGAGTACAATATGACAAGCCCTCATGGATGAAAATGTAATTATTACAGCAATGATGATGTTAGAGATGATTCCAAACAGTTAATGGAAATCGTTAGAGAGAGAGAGATATAAACTAGGTTTTATATCACCTACAAATGATAAATACTAGAGTTGTCTTGAATTATTAGGTGTGTGGAGTCAATAAAACACCTTCAATGGAGGCTAAAGGAAAAATAAGACTTGGATATCAAAACCATAGGATTATTTAATCATAAACCTAGGTCAAACCTTCTAGGAAAAAAACCCTAGAGTTTGTAATCTTATAAACGCTAGGTGTTGTCTTGCTTCTTCTCTAACATATAGAAAATGATATCAAGTGGAACTAGGTTTAACCCTATTAACCCCTCTCACCTAGGGGTAACAAGAGGATATTTTAGGGGTCGGACTTGACTTATCTCACCTGTATCATGGATCATTTGTATTTTTAGGGATTTGAGGGGTTATAGTTCTAGGTGGTCCTCATATAAAGAGGCTAGTGCTACCTCATGGAAAAATCATAACTCCCCACTTATGGGAAATCACTTCTATTGCTCTCTTTTCTCTTCTTTTCTACTATGGAGTACTTGCGCGCACCTTTTCGAGGATAATATTGAGGATGTTTTCTCTTGTTTTGGTGGATAATATTTGAGCTAGGGTTTCTTCATGCATAGAGACCTTGTTTAGTAAGTTTTCTTATTCAAGTTTAAATTCTTGTCCAAGGAAATAAGATGCACTAGCCTTTAACTTGCAAGTGAGATAAAACCTCAATTTCCACCTTCTCTCTCAAAGAGACTTGTTATTTTAGGTACTTTATTGCATTTTCATGTTCATTCCAACTTAGCATTTTGCATTCTAAGCCATTTATTTGTTGATGTTATAAATTTTGTTATCTATCCACTAGGGATTGGGAATATTTCAAGTAATTAGTTTAATTTGATAATAACACATGCATATAATCATTGTCTAACATCACATACATATTCTACTCACTTATTGGCATCTTTTCCAATAAGTATTTACTAATTTTAGGATTGCTAACTTGCTTCTATTACAAATTGATAATATTGTTGAAGAACATTGTATTTTATCGTAATTTTTATTACAACATCCTTTTTGTATTTGATAGCTAGTGTCTCAAGGCTTATTTTAGTTTCTTAGACTCATTTATTGACAATAAATAATTTAGAACATCTCACACACATACACACAGTCAATTATTGTCTAAATTATTAGAGGAGGCTTACCATCTTCGATTATTTCCACCACAAACTTCATCATCAATATAAAACATACCAAATTATTCATCTAAAGACAAAAAAATATTCATACATGTATCTCCTCTTCAAGTACTTTCCAATTTCCTTCAAACAATCATTTTCTTATTCATTGTTGGCTTCATCCTCAATCGTGTAGTGGCCATGTTCATTTAAAAACTCTTGCAACACCTCATATTCTCCATCAATAACTACCTTAATACATTTGATGACTTGGAAAACTAGATATCGGTTGGGTGCAACACCATACCACTTTATCTCCAAATCTACTGATGTGTTTGGTTCAACCTATTCAACTTCTTCTACAATTGGAAACGGTTCTACCAAAAAATCCATTTTTCTTATGTTTTCTGAATCTATTCTCTCCATACATTTACTCAATAGTATCTCCATGCATCCTCGTGTCCTATGAATACTAGTTCATTTTCCTTATCACAAAAGGATATTCCTTCACATCTACAACTATCATTAGAGCAATTTTCACCTTGCCACCAATATCACTATGCTTTCAATCCACCAATGTGCACAATATCCCATTCTTATCCAAGATAGTATTTAACAAAGTATTTAAAATCGCCAACTTATTCTTCATGTGGAAAACACCACCCTTCATTCCCAGGGTTCATTTCAAAAACCCTCTCCTAGGTCTCTTTTTGGAATAAATTTACTATGTACTATCTTGTTTTGCTACTTTTGATGATGCAAGGATTTCCCACTAGTTCACTAGAAAATTCTATTAAATTTACTACTAACAATTGTGACAGTGTCCTTGGTTTCTTCATTGTCATCATGGGGACACTACAAGATTTTGTTTCATAAAAAAACACTAAATTTTTCCTATGAGGCATAAAAGATTTGGAAACAAAAATTAGTAACAACCTTTTTAAGACCATCACCAATTCCTGTTTTTGCAGCTAAACTTGGAAATGGTCTCCTAATGCTCATCACCAAAAAATCCCTCAAAATAACAACTTTTTGATCTAAAATATTTTTTTTGTGGTATTTAAGATAACATCATGAGGATAAAATCCCCCTGCATTTTTAAAAAGGTGGTACTCCTCTCTTTTTTTTTGAAATATGTAGATGATGTTCCTGGACTGGAATATCAAATGGGATAATGATAAACAACAAAATCCAAATCCTTTATTACTTTAGTTTTTGTATAAAATGGATCTTGATAACTATATTTTTCCTTGAGTGCAACATTTGCTTGGAAATGGACCAAGCAGATTCTTAATAGTAAAAAGATAAAGAAAGGATTCAATATCAAAATAAATATATGCTCAGCTTCATTATAAAATCCATTTGAAACATATGAAAGCG
>SNQJ01S0083756.1:107539-124776 GCA_010110895.2 Picea sitchensis
TAAGACTAAATGTTTAAGCATGTAAACATTTTACAAAAACAACAACATAACATCTCTAAATCAGTAAGAAATTAAATGAATATATGGAAAATGACAATAAAAACACTTGTAAACCATCCACCAATAATTGCATGAATGAATAACATGAAATTGTATTAATTGAGTACAATATGACAAGCCCTCATGGATGAAAATGTAATTATTACAGCAATGATGATGTTAGAGATGATTCCAAACAGTTAATGGAAATCGTTAGAGAGAGAGAGATATAAACTAGGTTTTATATCACCTACAAATGATAAATACTAGAGTTGTCTTGAATTATTAGGTGTGTGGAGTCAATAAAACACCTTCAATGGAGGCTAAAGGAAAAATAAGACTTGGATATCAAAACCATAGGATTATTTAATCATAAACCTAGGTCAAACCTTCTAGGAAAAAAACCCTAGAGTTTGTAATCTTATAAACGCTAGGTGTTGTCTTGCTTCTTCTCTAACATATAGAAAATGATATCAAGTGGAACTAGGTTTAACCCTATTAACCCCTCTCACCTAGGGGTAACAAGAGGATATTTTAGGGGTCGGACTTGACTTATCTCACCTGTATCATGGATCATTTGTATTTTTAGGGATTTGAGGGGTTATAGTTCTAGGTGGTCCTCATATAAAGAGGCTAGTGCTACCTCATGGAAAAATCATAACTCCCCACTTATGGGAAATCACTTCTATTGCTCTCTTTTCTCTTCTTTTCTACTATGGAGTACTTGCGCGCACCTTTTCGAGGATAATATTGAGGATGTTTTCTCTTGTTTTGGTGGATAATATTTGAGCTAGGGTTTCTTCATGCATAGAGACCTTGTTTAGTAAGTTTTCTTATTCAAGTTTAAATTCTTGTCCAAGGAAATAAGATGCACTAGCCTTTAACTTGCAAGTGAGATAAAACCTCAATTTCCACCTTCTCTCTCAAAGAGACTTGTTATTTTAGGTACTTTATTGCATTTTCATGTTCATTCCAACTTAGCATTTTGCATTCTAAGCCATTTATTTGTTGATGTTATAAATTTTGTTATCTATCCACTAGGGATTGGGAATATTTCAAGTAATTAGTTTAATTTGATAATAACACATGCATATAATCATTGTCTAACATCACATACATATTCTACTCACTTATTGGCATCTTTTCCAATAAGTATTTACTAATTTTAGGATTGCTAACTTGCTTCTATTACAAATTGATAATATTGTTGAAGAACATTGTATTTTATCGTAATTTTTATTACAACATCCTTTTTGTATTTGATAGCTAGTGTCTCAAGGCTTATTTTAGTTTCTTAGACTCATTTATTGACAATAAATAATTTAGAACATCTCACACACATACACACAGTCAATTATTGTCTAAATTATTAGAGGAGGCTTACCATCTTCGATTATTTCCACCACAAACTTCATCATCAATATAAAACATACCAAATTATTCATCTAAAGACAAAAAAATATTCATACATGTATCTCCTCTTCAAGTACTTTCCAATTTCCTTCAAACAATCATTTTCTTATTCATTGTTGGCTTCATCCTCAATCGTGTAGTGGCCATGTTCATTTAAAAACTCTTGCAACACCTCATATTCTCCATCAATAACTACCTTAATACATTTGATGACTTGGAAAACTAGATATCGGTTGGGTGCAACACCATACCACTTTATCTCCAAATCTACTGATGTGTTTGGTTCAACCTATTCAACTTCTTCTACAATTGGAAACGGTTCTACCAAAAAATCCATTTTTCTTATGTTTTCTGAATCTATTCTCTCCATACATTTACTCAATAGTATCTCCATGCATCCTCGTGTCCTATGAATACTAGTTCATTTTCCTTATCACAAAAGGATATTCCTTCACATCTACAACTATCATTAGAGCAATTTTCACCTTGCCACCAATATCACTATGCTTTCAATCCACCAATGTGCACAATATCCCATTCTTATCCAAGATAGTATTTAACAAAGTATTTAAAATCGCCAACTTATTCTTCATGTGGAAAACACCACCCTTCATTCCCAGGGTTCATTTCAAAAACCCTCTCCTAGGTCTCTTTTTGGAATAAATTTACTATGTACTATCTTGTTTTGCTACTTTTGATGATGCAAGGATTTCCCACTAGTTCACTAGAAAATTCTATTAAATTTACTACTAACAATTGTGACAGTGTCCTTGGTTTCTTCATTGTCATCATGGGGACACTACAAGATTTTGTTTCATAAAAAAACACTAAATTTTTCCTATGAGGCATAAAAGATTTGGAAACAAAAATTAGTAACAACCTTTTTAAGACCATCACCAATTCCTGTTTTTGCAGCTAAACTTGGAAATGGTCTCCTAATGCTCATCACCAAAAAATCCCTCAAAATAACAACTTTTTGATCTAAAATATTTTTTTTGTGGTATTTAAGATAACATCATGAGGATAAAATCCCCCTGCATTTTTAAAAAGGTGGTACTCCTCTCTTTTTTTTTGAAATATGTAGATGATGTTCCTGGACTGGAATATCAAATGGGATAATGATAAACAACAAAATCCAAATCCTTTATTACTTTAGTTTTTGTATAAAATGGATCTTGATAACTATATTTTTCCTTGAGTGCAACATTTGCTTGGAAATGGACCAAGCAGATTCTTAATAGTAAAAAGATAAAGAAAGGATTCAATATCAAAATAAATATATGCTCAGCTTCATTATAAAATCCATTTGAAACATATGAAAGCGGAAGATACAACCATATTTTCTCACAAGAAAAAGAGGAGTGAAGTGGAGTTGATCACTTCAGAGAACTTTAAATGAGTATGGCATTTAAAAATAAAAAATAATATGATGAGCACACTCCAAAAATATCATACTCATAAATCTAAAATTCTAAGAAATGGTTAAAGTTACGCCCTGAAATAGTTCTCTTGGGAGTTTAATACATAAAAGATATTTTACATTACAAAGAATTTCAGTAAACGGATTGACTAATGCTTAAAAATAAAGCATTCCAAACACAAGAGCTAAACCTACATGAATCAATTAGACAACTCTAGTTTACATTATCATTCATATACATGGTTGTAAAATACTCCTATTTATATTTTATAAAGAGGCCTGGAAGAATAAAACAAGAACACTCAACAACTCGACCTTATGCTCAATCTTAGACATGAAAGCACAAAGCTTTGAGAGAAATCATGTAACGGGAGAAGAAGAAAGAGAATGGAGATCTGTATTTGCATATGAGAAATTCAGTTATGTACTGAAGGTTGTACAATGTTATTCTGATGATATAACCCCTTCTTTGATGGTACTCTCCTCCTTTTAAATATACTCTCAATGCTTCTTTAAAATGCGTTTCCATGGAAGTTAGGGTTTTTTTTCTTCTAGAAGTTTCCCACATGCTTATTCTTTCTGGAATAAAGAGTAGATGATTTTAAACCATTCTTTATTAAATACTTATTAATGAATCAGATCATTGAAATTTGTGTGGTGAAGTGGGACTCACTTCACCATTTTAAAAAGTTATTTGATAAACTTTTACTTCTAAAATTTGAAGTTGACTTCCTAAAATACATCAACTGTATTTTAGTTTTATAATCATGATAAGTGACTTCTCGACCATGAAAAACATTCTCAAAAACAAATCCATTATTCTACCTTTCCAATGAGCCATCTTGAGCGAAATTTGGAGGTTTGTATCTCAACTTATAGCCTCGGGAAGTTGAGGTTCCAAATAGATTTCCTAGGAAGCTATGAAAATAGAGTTGATTGTTATTTTAATTTCTAGAAATATCATGGCCAAATTAATCCATTTAAATCTGTCCCATTGTCTTCCTTGTCAAATTACCTTTCCAAAAAGGTCTCATTTTCCCAAAAATAACACTAGGAACTCAAGATATGATCTTAGCAAGTTCGTTGCTCAGGAGTCATTGATCTGGTTCATGGGTAAATCCCATCCCTTGATTTGATTCCTCCTTTGTTAGTACCACATTCATTTAGGAAGATAAAAAAATAGTTTTTATAATGCATATGCCTCCCTTATCATTCATGTGTGAAATAGACAAATTTATGGAAACCTTAGTGTAGTTCCCATGCCTTGGTAATATTTTGGTCACTCAATCACTGCCTAATCATCACCTAGTCACCTTCCATGTCACTATCCACTCATCTTTGTTCATCCATGTGTCACCTGAGGGTAGGTCCACCTCACTACCATGTGTCACCTAGGGATAGTTCCATGTCACTGCCACATGTCCCAATATGGTAGGTCCACAAAAAGAGGGAAGAAACTTAGGATAAGAAATAATATTAAAAAAATAAATGAAGTGTTTTTGGAGTTAAGGGAATGTGGAGGTAAAGGAGGTAGGTCATGAGGAAAGGATGGGAGACAAAAGACATGAGGCAATGTGACTCCCACAATGCATTAAAAAAGGAAGTAGGTGAGGAAAGGATGCAGGACACAATACATGAGGCAATGTTAATCCCAAAATGCATTCAAAAATCAACAAAGTATAGGACTTAGTTAAAGCAGAGTGTAAAAATGTGGTAGATCATGACTAATTGTTGGGGAGATAAGTAGTTGGTTTACATGGAAGTAAGGAAATGGAAATGAAATATGAAATATATATAATGGAAAATGGTAAATAGAAAAGGAAAGTAAATATGAAAGATGAAAATGGAAAAAAGAAAATAGGAAGAGTAAAATGAAAATGAAATATTAATATGAATATGAAAATGGAAATGGATTTAAGTATGGAAATGTTGTGGAAGATTGGAAAAATTCCCAAGTATGAAGTATGTGGAGTAGCATAGAATAATATGGGTAGTAGTGAAAATGACTAAGTATGGAAGAGTAGAGAGTCGAGAGGAAGGAAGTATAAAGAAATGAAAGAGGAAGGAAAATGAGAAAAAATGGCTAATTATGGAGAGTGGAGGGCAAGGAGAAAATAAAAAATGGCTAAGTATGGGGTAGTATAATATTGGATAAAAATGGTGTATCTTGGGCATACGATCTTTTTTTTTAATTCCATAATGTGCTAAACAGAGATCAGACATAGGTCTATTTAGTGAGAATATTGGCATAAGTATTTTCCTTCTTTTAGTATCTCTTATTTTGTTTTCTTATCTTTTGTTTCAAAGAGAAATATCATTGTTAGTATTTCATGATGAAGAACTAGAGAACTGAAGTTGATTAAGAGACTGTTGGGTCTTCATGATCAATGGTTGAATATTATTTGGAACTTTCCAAGTTAGAAAAAAAAAAATAAAAAAATGGTCTCTATTTGAAAGAAAAATAGGCTCACATATTTACCCCTATCACTTAGTTGATGGGTGTCAAGAAAACACATCAACACAACTATAGTCACTAACCATCACCAAATATATAAAGAATTTGAGGTTCCTAAGGATTCCCAACAATATGGTCAACTGACCTCTTATTGGGCACTAAGTTCTAGGTACTTTCAGATTGTTTTCTCACTGCTTTTAGGACAATTTTCTCATTGTCCAAAAAAACCACTAGAATTGAACTTTACCCACTCAGAAATCTTCCCTTAAGCTTTAATTTCCACTAGAATTGAACTTTACCCACTCAGAAATCTTCCCTTAAGCTTTAATTTGATGTTCTTTAGTGCCTCTTGTTATAAGGTTTAATCATGGATAGTTTTGGTGCCCAAGTTAGAGTTCTTTAACATGCATTAAACATCAAATACACCTCTAGGATATTTAACAATTACAAGCTGAAAATACTAAGAAAACCATGACAAATGAACACATGTGTTTTTGGTCAACATGAACCTGGAAAAAACTCCATGGGGAAAACTATTAAGAGAGATAGATATATATTGGAGATCTCAAAGAAAACGATATAACAAGTAAATACACAAGGAACTTGATACAATGACAATCTTCTTCTCAATGTTGCAATGGAGTCCCTCTAACTTGTGTCTCCTAGACTTTGAACAAAAAACCCTTTGCCTTGGTGCACCCTCTTCTCCTTGCTATTCCTTTCCTTTTCCTTTTATTTCCCTTTCCCACTTGTATAATGCACCCAAGATATAGATTCACCCTTCTCTCTTTTCTTAGTTCACACTATTCCTCTAATGCACCCCTCCTCATAGAGAATGTGCCTCTACACTCCTCTTGTGCACCTTCCTCAAAGTTTGCTCCCTTTTCTTGAGCTTTTGCACCCTCTATTACACAAGTTCTCCCTCCTCTCAATAAAATTCCTCCATGCTAGTTTGCGCCCTTAGCTTCTCACTAATGCGCCCTCAAGAATATGTGCCCCTCTCCTCCATGAATTCTCTCATGAAGCTATTGCGCCCTCCTTAAATATTTTCTCCCTTCTTCTCACAAGTGTGGATCTCATCTCCAAACCCTCACTTCCTCTCTTCCCTTCACTCAACTCTCTCAAGTGAACTATGAGCCTCCTTTTCCCCCCTTTTACTCCTTTAGCCTAATCTCAAGGTTAACCTAGAAAACCAAGGGCCCATATTAGATCTAAGCCTTTTCTCCAAAATGGATGAATGAGATTAGATATCATAATCTAGTTAAGTTTCCATATTTAACTTTATGTTCATTAATTGACATTTAAGTGAAATTAATGTCACTTTGTGACTTGAGTGAATAAAGTCATTTTAGACTTAAGTGAATAAATTCAAAGTGAAATCATGACATAAAGTACAATAATAAGGGTAATAATTTCCCCCTTTGTGTTTAGAGACTCACAAACATAAGAGGACCATTTTCCTTGGTACCCAAATCTCATCACTTCCTCTTACTAAGGAAAGTGTCACTCACCCCTCCAAACTTGTCCCTGAAGTGGACATCCTTGCCCCTTGGCAAGGCCTCAGTGAGTAAATATGAAACCTGCTCATCAAAAGTGGCCTATGACTCTGATATTCTTGTCACCATATCCAAGTGGGACCCAAAGCTCTATGGATCCCTTCTCTCTCTCATCAACCTCTGAGGCTCTCTGGCATACTCCTTTACCTCCTTCAGGGTATCCTAAAACCATACTAGTTTTCTCTTCCTTGAAGTAACCTTTGGAGGAGTAGTCTCCTCACGCCTCTAATTCTCATGCATGGATCTATAATCAGTAGTGTGTGGCCCTGAATCTCCTACACAAATTGTTTGTATACTCGGCAACTGTGAACCTGAAATTGTCTCGGGTGGACCAATCACCCCTGAACTTGGTGTACTCGACACTTGAGGTTGTGTCCCCTATGAAGAATCACTCTACAAATGTGGGACCTCCTCGAATTTGTCTCTCAACTTGAGAGATCTATTGAAATCTCTACCCTCCTCAAATATGACATCTCTTCTCACCACCACTCTCCTCAGTGCTGGATGTAGATCTGGTAGGCCTTTGCAACCTTTGAGTGTCCAACTAGCATCCCTCTCTCTATTATGGGATCTAGCTTTGTCCTCTTCTCTGAGGGGACATGAGAGAAATTAGAGCACCCAAAAATGCACAAGTGCTCAAGATCAAACCTACTCCCGTTGAAGGCCTCCTCAAGATTCTACCTCCCCAAATCTCTATGGGGACTCTTTTTATGCATATAAACTACACTACTACAAGCCTCTACCCACAAGTAGAATGGAAGTTCTTGATCATGTAGCATAATCCTCATTGTGCCCACTATGTCCATGTTCATCCTCTATGCAACCTCATTCTATTGAGGGTTGTAAGGAATAATCAACTACATTGTGATACCCTTCTCGAGATATAACTCTGCAAACTATGTGGAGGTATACTCACCTCCATTGTATGACTGAAAAACCTTGATATTCTTTCATTTTTGGTTCTCTAGACAATATTTGAACTCTTGTAACCTATTGAATACCTCACTCTTGGTCTTCAGGAAAATGATCCAGGTATTCCTGGAGTGGTCATCAATGAAAGTAACATAATACTCCCAACCACTCAAGGAAACACGTGACATGGTCCCACACGCATCTGTGTGTATCAATTCTAATATCCCAGTTGATCTACTGCCACTGTTGGGAAAGATAATATTTGTGTAATTCCCAAGATCACACCCTCTACACACCTATTGATGCTCAACGTTGAACTATGGCATACCCGTCACAATCTCTCTTAGCGATCTTATATCTCCATGATTCAAATGAGCCATCATATGATTCCATAGCTCACACGACTGACTATTGATGTTGATACTCATCAAAGCATAAAAAGGTTGGAAAATAAATCTATACAAGTTCCCCTCTCGTGTCCCAATCACTTTTCTAGAAGTGACATTGGACCCCTTAGGGTGAATGAGGACCTTTGTCCCTCTAAATGACACCTCAACCCCCCTATCCTAGAGGGCAGAAACTGAAATAATATTCTTCTTCAACCCCGAGACATAAAAAACATCCCTAAACACCAAGGGTGGCATACACTCCCTTTGAAATGATATTGTGTCATTCATGGCCGCCCTAACAATGGTGTCGTCTCCAAGCACTATCTCCAACCTAATCTATGGATCTCTTAGATCAGTGAAGTTCTCTCTTACACCTGACATGTGACTCAATGCTCCACTATCAATATACCATACGTTGGATGGCGTCTCAACTGTCGAACAACAAACTATCAAGGAACACTCCCTCTCAAACTGAGAGGAAAACTCCTCCTCCTCTGTTGTCCCTGTAGTATCACCCTGCTTCTTCTTCTTCTTTTTGCGACATTTTCCATCATAGTGCCCCAACTGGTTACAAGAAAAAGATCTCACTTTTCTCATATCCCTCTGCTACTCGCCTCCTCTATGTTGTTTCTTGGCCCCACCCTTGGGCCCCTTCTTGGACTTCTTCTTTCCCTTAGAGATAAGATAAATATCACCCTCATCACCATCCTCACCTTGATGTTTACTAGAATATCTGGAGCCAACTCTAAGCTCCTCCTACACAAATTCATCCCAAATCCTCTCCCAACCAGGCATATGCTCTCTAGACACGATGCCTCGTACAAAAATCTCCCAATGTTTGGAGAATCCAATTAAGGATTTCCTCACCAACTCTGAGGGATCTACTATCTCGCCAATCATTTCCAACTCAACAAGAATCTAAGAATATATCATGAGGAATGAGGTAATTGTATATTTCTTCATTATCTTGGTGCCCCTTAACTTATCCTAGAGCACCATATTTTGGTTCTAGTTAGGACTCTGGTAAAGAGCACATAATGACTGTCACATCTAAAATGAAAAATATTCACCAAAAATGTGAGGAATGGCATTGTCCTTTACCGCATCAAGGATAGTCCTCTTGGACCTAATATTCCTCATTTGGAACTCAGCCATGAGCACTACATTTGTAGGAGGTACTATGGGATTCTCCACAATATCCCATAGCTCTAGCTCCTCCAGAACCAAGACTATCATGGCCTTCCACGGACACCAGTTTCATGCCCCCACAAGCCTATCCTCCAACCTAAAACTTTCCACCAACATAGCTTCCATCTTATGCAAAAGCCGATACACTCTAACCAAGTAAAACTAATCAATATTGAACAACACAAAACTCCTCCAACACAAAAACGCAACTGTGAAAATGAAGCTTACCAACAAGTGAACAATCTGCCAATTGTTTTCCACTATATAAGTCCACAGATGTTGCAACAACCCTGGTTAAATAGTTGCATAGGATTTATTAAGTATAATTAATTAGATAATCTAACTGTCCTAATATGTTTTAGTTAAACAATGATTATTTCTTAATAATATTATTTATTTATTTATTTATTAATTAATTGTTCATATATGTTGATGATTAATTAATTAATTAATTGACTCATTAAAGATTTGAGTAATAAATTAAAGGAGATTAATAACTTTAAATTATTAATAATAAGACTTTACGTATGCAGGGGGGAATGAAGAATTAAATGAAGGATAAGGTAATAAAGGGATGGGATAAGGTAATAATGGGGAGGATGAGGTAATTAATGGAGGATAGGGAGTCAGTGGATGGGGGGATATATGACGAGAGGAGTCCGACGGGAAAGGGGATGATTATTTGGGAGAGGAAGCATTTTGGAGGAGGGCACTGTATTTCTGGTTTGGCATATTTTCTGGTGTTGGGAGTTTGGTTTTGGGGAATTTTTGTGAATCATTGCAGGGGGCACCAGGTTGCTGGGGGTTTTGGGCACGGGGTCCAGGATTCCTTACGGTATCCTGGAGCTAGGGAGTCAAACAGGATGCTCCTAGCTGGTTGGGTGGTTAGTCTGTTTGGGCAAGGTTTGGTCAAAGAAGCAAGTTGGGCAAGGCAGCATGGAGGATAACCAGATAAGAGAGAGTTTAGCATCAGGAAGAGGTATTTTATTTATGAATTTGCTAAGTTATGTGATGATTATGTAAATTATTAGCATGTTGTTCGAAAATTTAATTCATGTTGTGGATAATTTAAATTTTTTGTTGAATATTATATGCTTATATGATGATTATTGAATTACTTATGCATTGAAAGAAATTTATGTTTAATTGTATGAATTTTATTAAGATTAATTAAATTTAGGTTCCTACACATGGTATCAGAGCTTCGTTCACAATATGGAGCCTTAAGGGCCTACCCACCTACCCACCTAACCGCTTGTAAGAAGGAAATTTAGAATTGAAATTGTTCAACACTAACCCAGAAATTTAAACAACCCCTAATTGACTATATTGAAACCCTTTGCCCTGAAATCCTAAACAATCCCTAAATAATCTATATCTGAAAATATATATATAAGAGTAAATATAAATTTGGGCCCGACGGCCAAGCTCCAGCCAACCTCCAAGCATAAAGTCTTGTTTGCTCCCTACTTGATGTGCCCGAGCTGCAGCCTATGATGGAATTCCCCAATGGACAAAATGCATGATGACATAACTTGAGAATTAGAATTTTTGAGCTTAGTCTGATGTTGTATATTTATAAGATCTAATTTCTTGATTGGAAAAGCTAAACCTGGCAAGTTATTATTATGTTTAGTACTCTACAAGTGTCAGAAAATTGCAAATAAATTGTGAGTGTACAAAAAGCATATTATGTTACAGAGACCCTTACCTTCCACATTTGGGACTCTTATCTTATATAAAGTTCAAAATAGATATGTAGGACTTGAGGTAAGTTTTATTAACATTGGTATGAAAAGAAGTTCATCAAATCTTCAAACCAATCATTAAGCATGTTTGGGATTCACCGGATTATGACAAACTGACATTTCTCAAGCAAGCTTCAAATTCTCAATGCAAAAGAGACAAAGTTCAATGGAAAATTACAATGTGAGCCAAGATTGCAGCATAATATGAAAAGTTGTGCTTCTAAGAATAAAGATAAAGGTTTCACCACCTAGACTCAACAAACAAGTGCAGATGAAAGGAAGATAAAAAAAAAAAAAACTGAGAAAGGAGAAACTGAGAAGACAATGAAATGCATGGCCCATATGAGATGTTGTCAATAGCCGCCCAACAAAAAAAAAGGGAAATAGTTACTCAAATCAATACATTAGCCATAAAAGTATATAACACATATAATACAACCATTCAAAACCCAAGGAGAGATGTATACATAATTTGTTTCATACTTTCAAATATTTTCTTCAAGGGAAAATTACTTTACAATATATTTAAGATCAAACCAAAGCACCAACAGACCTATATTCAAATGTAGTATTATTCCACCAAACACTCTAATCATAAACTATTGTACAGCTCAAAATTCTCTTACCACATGTGATGCAAAGTGGGCAAAAGAAAACCCTTGGTTATGTTTCTTCTTGTCTAGAATGGAGTCTCCAGTATTTGGAGGCATGCCAAGCACTACAAATACAACATCCTGAAAAATCTTGACAGACCATTGATTCCACATCTTCGGAAACCCAATCCTTGCGAAGATTCCCTAGAAAGAGAGTATCCTTATCTGAGGACAAAGCCACACCAATATTTTGCCTTGCAATGTTAAGTTACTCTTTTCCTAATGAGCTTTCATGGCAGCTTCTTTCATAGCAAAGCGAACAAAACAATATCCCTTCGAAGCTCCATTCTGGTCTTTCATCATGCGTATCTCTAGAACCTCACCACAGGATGAGAATATCTCATGAATCATGTCTTCAGTCACAGTATGTGAAAGGCCACCAACAAAAAATTCTGAACCTCTTTCTCTAGGGGGTTGACCTGTCTTTTGATTGGCCCCTTCCTCAGTTTTGATAGACTTTACCTCCGCCATTTGAGCGACTTCCAGAGAAATTTGATGCAGGATCAATCTCCTTTCGCTGAAACTACGTAAAATATTGGGTACAAGCCCAATCTCTAAGTCTGTGCGATAAGCATCAAACAACGAGGCAAAAACTCGAGGTATCAACAGTCTCAACACCACACAATGCATCAGCACGAGTACCTGCATCATCAACACAAACCAAGGGTCAACATGCAACACAAGCAATTCCAAGGAGAAGCGCACTCAAGCGCTCAACACCGAGATACAGGTGTTCCAGAAAATTCCATGAGCTAAGTTCTAACAGAACACAACACAACATACCAAAGCACTCGACACACAAAAACCCTACACAAAGCACCATGCACACAAGCAATGCACAAGCCGAGAATAAGAGCCAAGTGCACAAGCAACAGTGGAAATGCTGGGATTCCAATGCGCCAGCACCATCACAAAGCCAACACAGCACGGCAAAGAATTAGCAGAGGTCGCTCAACAGCTCAGAGCACCAAAGGCCATACCAAACGCCGAGTAGCAACAGAGGAGGCTCCTCTGTGTTTGGGTTCTCTGCCGCCATGAGAGTTATGCAGAGTAGGAGGAGGAGAGGAAAGATGGCTTTACCAGGCTAGGGTTGGGAGTATGGGGTTTGGGTAAGGAGAACGAGGGCGGGGCACATGGCCTTCATGTGTGCCCGCCCTTTGTTATTATTGTTTGCTTTTAATTTATTTATTTAAATTTATATATGTTTTTATTTTAGATTTTTTTTTTTTCATTTAATTATTGATTATCGTGAATTATTTATTTATACTATTGTTTAATCTTAAATAATTAAAGTGATTAATTGTGTATTTATTTTTTTTTATTTTTTTTTATCATTAAAAAATAACAATAATAAATTAATATAATTAAAAATAATAATAATAAATAATATATATTAATAAAAAAGTTATATAAAAAAATTAAAAAAAAAATCGAAATGTTTTGGAGTCTATGGGTTTAGAACCCACGACCACCCACCACCTAAGCCTTAAGAAACAACCAAACACCAACGTGCCATGTATGTGCCTTGAAGAAAAATTAATTAAATTAATTGGAAGGATTAATTAAATCAGTGATTAATTAATTAATATTAATAATAATATTAATTTTCTAGATTAAATTGAAAGTGTTGATTAAGGCGATTGAAACTTAGGTTAAAGTTTAGTCTAGATTATTAGTTTTTAATAATTAATCAACTTTAGGTTGAAAATCGCATTAATTATTTTTAGACGAAAAGTTTAGGGGCTTAGACCAAGGTAATCGGGAGGGGTTCCATACGCGCTAGGAAGGTAAGTTAGAGGATTAGGAGAGAGGGGTATAGTACTAGCGTAACTACCGAGTGAAAGGGTCAGTAGTTTCCTTAGGAGAGAACATCAAGCTTAGATTCTTAACCCTAACCTAGCCAATCCCCTAAAGAGAGTAACGTCTGTTTACAGACAAGTAAAGAAAAAAACTTACGCCTAACCCTGTTTTCTAGTTTAAGTTGCGCAAATTTGAAACGTCCTTGAACTCACCCTGACAACTTTGGTTGATGAAGGTTAAATCATACAGGATGGTTAGGACTCGAGGGAATCGAGGCAGGGGAGCATCGTCGCAGGTACCGCCAACACCACCAGCGCCGCCACCACCATCGTCGGAACTAGCTCTCATACTGTGCTCTTTGGAGGCCATAAATGAAACTTTAAAGGGGCGTCAACCAGTAGGGATCGAAGTGGAGCCCCCACCATATGGAACGGGTAATCCAGAAGCGTCGAGGAATTCAGAGGGAGGACCTCCACCTGAAGACATCACTAGAGAACTGTAGAAGATCAAACTTCCGTAGTTTGCCGGGGGTCGCGCCAGTGAATGTGCAGAAGCATGGTTCGAAGGCATGACAAGGTGTTTTTCCTTAAGGGACTATGCGTCCACCTCAAAGGCGAAGATAGCGATTTTTCAGTTAAGAGACAGCGCCTTGAACTGGTGGGGCAACCTGGAAAGACAACTGCATCTTACCTCAAACACCGTATCTTGGGAACTTTTCGAGGAGAGGTTCCGAAGGAAATATCTGCCAGCTTACTATGAGGAATAGCAGGTAGGAGAATTTCATGCTCTAGTACAAGGAAACAGGACCATAGAGGAATATGAGATTAGGTTTATGGAATTGGTCAAGTATGTTTCATATATGGATAATGACCAACGACAGGCAGAACGCTTTGTCTATGGGTTGAACCCTAAGATCATAGCTATGGTGCGGATGTGGAAACCATCTTCAGTAGTGGAAGCTGTGGAAAATGCGTGTTATGCGGAGGAACACATGAACTTAACTGGAGGTACAAGACCTTCCTTTCTGCATCGTCCTGGATTCGTAGGGAAGGCCCCTAGGAAATTTCCCAGGGGAGGGGGCTCAAGGCCACATCCATATGGTAACAGAGTCGCAATAAGGATAGTAGCCGCAGGGATTTCAATGGCAACGAGTGCAACATCTCATTCATCACCAATGACGCAGATAGGTCCACGACCATCTCAAGGAACAGCTAGTAGGGGCAGGGGTTCAAGGGGAAGGAACTCATTTCAGAGATAGTCACAGAACAGTGCGCAAGTTCAATCTCGTGTTACCTGTTGGGGATGTGGAGGACCCCATTACCAGCATGAATGCCCAGAGTTACAATCAGGATTTGTGCATAGAGAAGGAAAGGCTCTGATGGGAATACCTAGTAGAAGCTACCAGATTTACGCAGTGGTTAATAATTGCCAAGCCAAACATCAATCCATGGTGGTGGAGTCATCAGGTATGCTAAATCATATCAATGTTAAAATTTTATTTGATTCTGGTGCGACAGATAGTTTCATTTCACCATCTGCATTAGAAAAGAGTGGGTTGGCATCCTATGAGCATGATGACTTTAAACAAGTCGAGATGGCTTCGGGGGGAAAACAAGCAGTAGGACCTAGTGTTGATAATTGTATAGTAGACCTGGGAGTGTGTACTACCAGGTTGAACGTATACGTCACTGCTCTCGAGGAGTATGACCTAATCATTGGAATGGATTGGTTAGAATCTCATCGAGCTTTGGTGGATTGTTTCGCAAAAAGGGTGCTCTGTATAGAGGATGAAGGAAGGCCAGTGGAGATCCAGGGTGTACGGAGAAAGGTGTCATTACGCTTTATCTCAACTATGAAGATTAAGTGATGCTTGAGGCAAGGGTGTCGACTATATGTAGTGGAAGCAATGAATGAAAGGAAGGGACCCTCATTAGATCAGTACCTGGTATTGTCAGAATTTAAGGATGTTTTTCCAAATGAGTTACTAGGGTTACCTCCTAAGAGGGAGCTTGATTTTACTATTGAGCTAAAACCTAGTGCAGAACCAATTTCCAAGACTCCGTATCGGATGACAGCACCAGAACTTTGTGAGTTGCAAATACAATTGAAAGAGTTACTGAACTTAGGGCTAATAAGGCCCAGTGTCTCACTGTGGGGTGCACCAATAATTTTTGTAAATAAGTAGGATGGATCCTTACGACTGTGTATAGACTATAGGGACTTGAACCTTGCTACAGTGAAAAATAGGTACCCGATGCCACGAATAGATGACCTCTTTGATCAGATGAAAGGAGAAGCAGTATTATCAAAGATTGATTTGCGATCAGAGTATCACCAGTTAAGGATTAAGGAAGGCGATATTCCTAAAACCACCTTTCGAACTCAGTTTGGGCATTACGAGTTTGTCATAGTACCTTTCAGATTGACCAATGCGCCAACAGTATTCATGAGCCTCATGAATGGCGTATTCTGGAAGTACTTAGACCGTTTTGTACAAGTCTTTCTATATGACATCCTCATATATTCCAAAAATGAAAGTGAACATGAGGAACACTTACGAGTGGTGTTGTCCTACCTTAGAGAGAACAAATTGTATGGGAATTTTTCAAAGTGTTCCTTCTTTCAGAAAGAGATCCACTATTTAGGTCAGATCATTTCCAGTGAAGGAGTCTCTATGGACCCAGAAAAGGTAAAGGCCATTATGGAGTGGCCAGTGCCAAAAAATGCCCATGAAGTGAGAATATTCATGGGGCTAGCAGGTTATTATTGAAGATTTGTGGAAGGATTCTCCAAAATAGCGAAACCCATCACCACTATGCAGCGCAAGGGGGTCAGGTATGAATGGATAGAAGAATGTGATAGTGCATTCATTGAGCTTAAGAGGTTACTAACTAGTGCACCAATTCTACGAGTGTCGGATATGGAAAAGGACTTCACAGTCTGCACGGATGCCTTGAAGAAAGGGTTGGGGGCCATGCTAATGCAGGATGGAGGAGTGATAGCTTATGCGTCAAGGAAGTTGAAGAAACACGAAGAGCTATACACGACTCATGATTTAGAATTGGTAGTTGTAATGCTAGCTCTGAAACTTTGGAGGCACTATCTTGTGGGGTGAAACTTTGAGCTCAAAATAGACCATCAAAGTTTAAAACATCTCTTCACTCAAAGGGATCTGAATGCCAGGCAAAGGCGATGGAGTGAGTTTATGAGTGAGTACTATTTTGGTATTTCATACATCAAGGGGAAGGAAAATGTGGTCGCAGATGCCTTGAGTAGGAGACCACGTGTGTTCTCCTTGGTACCCTTAAAAGTCAATATGAGGGAACATGTGTTGACACAACTCCAAGGAGACAGTTGGTATTTAAAGGTTACTTCAAACCTCCAGAGTGGGAGGCAATTAGACCCAAAGTATGAAGGATATAGTCTGGAAGTAGACGGACTACTAAGATATTGAGGAAGGATGTACATCCCTGAAAATGGGGATATTCGAAGCATCATACTGAAGGAAGCCCATAGAGAACTTTATTGTGCGCATTTGGGTGTGAAGAAGATGTACGCAGACATGAGGAAGCTCTTCTTCTGGGAAGGCATGCAGCACGATGTATTCCATTTCGTCGCCAAATGCCTAGAGTGTCAACAAGTGAAAGCCGACCACCATCACCCG
>SNQJ01S0083758.1:13485-25987 GCA_010110895.2 Picea sitchensis
TCGGTACTCCATGTCTAGGACCATGTGGGTCTCGAGACATGATCTCCTAGTTATCCCTAGATATCGGGGATAACAGTGCCCATAAACTTGATTTTCAAAGAAGCAACATTCTATACTAGTCCCATTAAAAATTTGATAGCGTTCCAAGACTACAACCTCAGTTCCCCTCTTGGTATTCAAAAATCCAATCAACAAGGATGCAACATCGCCTTTTTGCTCTCTTTATTCTTCTTTGCGTTCTAGTGCCAAACTATTGGCTTCGAACTTCCCACTTTGTTGTCTTGTCTCCAATTCCTCAATTCTCCTTAATTCTTATAAATCTTCGCTCACAATCATTCAACCCCATCTTCTTTCCATTGCTGCAATATTCAATCTTCTTACTTTCTTAAATTCCACTCTCAAATTTCTCCCCGCTCACAAAAAGTCCACCTTATGCTCTGACACCAAAACTCCTAGACAAAATTCCCTCTCTAATACCAAATTTAACGTAGTGGGGAATGCAATCGACCCAATATGGCCTTGCGTCGAGGTTCTAGACCTCTCACATGTTATGCAGCAATGAATATAGAACAAAAATTGCAAACACTCACACAATACAAAATTCATATACAACAAGATGAGTGGAGAGGTATTCTCATTCTCATTATCATATAATTCATATTACATATACAATCTGCAATGTCTCAAATTTCAATCTTTCATAGTTCACTTTCTCTCTCTCTCTCTCTCTCTCTCTCTCTCTCTCTCTCTCTCCTTGGGATGCTAACCAACTCAACTACCACACCATAACAGTTCGTCTTCTACATTTCTTGGCCTCTCATGCTTGCCACCTTAAAACTCTTTGAATTCATAGTACATATACAATCTGCAATGTCTCAATCTTCCATAGTTCACCCTCTCTCTCTCTCTCTCTCTCTCTCTCTCTCTCTCTCTCTCTCTTCTACAAATCAAACATCTAGCATGCACTTCTCCTCTACACCTAATACAACATGATGCGTGGAGAGGTATTCCTGTTCTCATTATCATATAATTTATATTACATATACAATCTGCGATGTCTCAATCTTTCATAGTTCACAATTCATCTTCTACATTTCTTGACCTCTCATGCTTGCCACCTTAAAAAGTCTTTGGATTACTATGCCTACATGTTTGTGTCCCACCTTTTGCATCCAATGCATGCATTCTTATACTCCATTTGTTCTCCAACAACAACATTCTCTATGCACCTCCATTCCAGTTATGTGCGCTAACTTCATCAACTATCATGTGCACCGTTGCATATTGGCATGCATCTAAATGCTCCTACATCAATACGCATGTTGAAGTCTGAAAACCTACATCCAAATGTGAAAATGGACTTCAAAGATTTCTTGACCTCTCATGCTTGCCATCTTAAAAACTCTCTGGATTCCTATGCCTACATGTTTGTGTCCTGCCTTTTGCATACAATGCATGCATTCTTCTACTTCATTGGCTCTTCAGCAACAACATTCTCTATGTGCCTCCATTCTAGTTACGTGCGCCCACTTCATTAACCATCCTATGCACCATTGCATATTGGCATACATCTAAATGTCATCTAAATAATCCTGCATCAATACACACGTTGTCTGAAAACCTGCATCCAAATGTGAAAATGGACTTCAAAGAAGCGAATGATCTATCAAATCCATGACAAGGAGATTTTACATGAGGGGCTATTTTGAGGCCCATGAATTGTTGATGAAGACCACTGGTCATTATTTGGTTGTCCTCTCTTCTTTTGACATTGCTGTATGATATCTTCCACTCTGAAATTCATAATATAATGTAGTGCACCATGCTAGGTTAGAGTCCTAATTATGCTCATCTAAGTGCAAATTTGATGATTGGTGTCTTCAAAGATAGACCCATTGTAACTAAGATGGACACAAGTGCACAAGGAGGTGTCTTCCCCATGTCAAGCCTTTGTTTTCCACCAAGAGTTCTTTTAGACATTAGAGCACTAATTTGAGGTTGCCTTGTAAATAATTAAACCCAAATTAAGCAAAGCAATTAATATTTCTAATAATATTTCAGATGAAATATTCAAATATAAGATAAGATTGATTCAGAACGAAATAGATGGGCATGTTTATATATACATGTCAAAGGGGTACAAGTCAATTGTGACTACCTAAGGCCGACCCACCTTTATTAATCAATCCTACTCTAGCCTACTGAATCTATCCTACATAATGAGCATTTAAAACATTCATTACAAGCCCTCCCCCTTCAAGACTTTTTGTCCTCAAAGAATAATTTGGTGAGGATGTTGCAGATGGACGACCATGTTTCCTCACAAGATGTCCTCAACCGACAAATTCTTCCATTGGATTAAAGGTCATCTAAGTGTTGCTTGATTTCATCCTATACTTTCTCATGTTTCCCTTTCAAGATGTCCATAATCGTTTCTGATTGTTACAAATGGTCTCTTACTTTGGAAACCTTGGTGATAGCTACTGTGACGTCTTCCTTCCTAGGACATTAGCGTAGTGTATTTTTAGAGTTCATCTTCCTTATTTGTTGTGAAGAGGTTGTTCTAACAGCTAAAAGTTCATCGTACAATTTGTATGTTTTCCCTTTCCATATGAATTTCATGGATTGCTTTTTGTTGATTGGTGTAGGTACCTAGTAGCATCATCTATTTTACACCTAAGAATATGTCCATTTCAACAAGTGTCATGACTCACAACATAGAATCATTCTTAGAATTTGAACTTTTGTATTTGGAGAGTCACCTGATGACATCTACCAACCTTTGTAATCTTTGGTCATCTATCATTTCAACTCTATGGTGCTTCATTGGATATTCAAAGAGACTCTACTTCTTTGCAATGAAGTTATGAGTACTTATAGAGCCTGCAAGTATATTCATCTCTATATTTTTCATTGACCCCTTCAACTTCAAGGATTGAGGTCATGGCCTTCCTAGCATAGTCGTCAATGACATTGTTTTCTTCCTCTTGTCCTTTTTGACTTCATGGCTTACAGTTGTGCATCAACTATCATGGCTGCTACTAATATTTACGTGGGCTTCTTCACCATCTAATTCTAATGTAGTTGTTTCTCCCTTGTCTTCTTCTAAATTATAGCTAGAGACCTCTACTTCCTCACCATTCTTGATCATCAGTGATATAGCATATTATCTTTCCTCTCTTTATTTTCTGGCTTACGATGGTTAGCTTCATTACATTGGCGTGGCAAAACATATATTTCCATCTTCTTTGTGGATGGGAGGGATGTTCTTTGTTGACTGAGAAGCTTCCTTTGTATTAGCCTTGCTTTAGTTGTAGCATCTTCAACAGAATATATATTCCACATCTATGCATTATTTCTTATGTCTCTCCTTAAGTGGACAACATAGATTTTAAGCACATGTTGTCATCAAGATGTCTAACATTCGTTTTGCCAAAATTTCCCATTCTCTGGTGTAATCTTCTTCCCACCATATTTGTCGAAGGTGGGGTAGGGTTGGTGAAGATATCTTGTTCTTCTTCATCATAGAACCTTTTGGCAAAGTTTGATTTAAACAATTGCTAGATAGGACATAAGCCTCTGGTTTTGTTAGCCCACCATATAACCCAGTCAAAGGTAAGCCTTCTAGTCACACCGAAGCTATTGAGATCTTTTCGTCCTTGTTTAGCATTGGATTTATCGCAAAATATCTCTCGAATCTCGTTTAACCATATGGTACCCAACCTGGCACTGTCCCCATTGAACTTTGAAAAATTGAACTTAAATTTAGGAGGTCATGGTTGTGCGCTAAACAATCCATGATCTTAGATTTCCATGACTTGAACTCCCTTGCTTTTAGTTTGTTACTAACATCTGCTAGATAAGGGGCTTCATCTACTCGATCAATGATGGCATCCACTAGATCATTGACGTCAACTATTACATATATGAATCCAATTTATTGTACATCATATGTGTTGGTCATGTCATCATTGAAATAGTTGACTTATGTGCTTAACTCAACATTGCTCACCAACACTAATGTCGGGTTCTATAATGTCTCTTAGAGTTGAAAATTAATACCAAAAATCAAGTTGCATGGGTCTACTTCACACTTCTTTGTATTAGGGTTTGCTTATGTTAGGGTTAAGTTTCTTTCTAAACTTAGTCTTTTGATCAACAACCTACATGAAGGGTTTAATCGATAAAGTAACTGTGTAATTTAAAAGTTTCCACACCAAGAAACTGACAAAATAACCCGTAATCCATAGCTAGATACAAGAATTTTGCAAATTTGTCTATCTTTCATATGTTGTTGGTGTCTACTTCTTATCCTCCCCTCCTTCAGTCCTGTAACCTCGGTTTAGTGCTACACTCTAACTGCATGTGTGGCCTATTGTTAGCACAAATTTTTACCCTCCAATTTGAGCTGATAAACCTGTTATGACAGCAGTAAAAGCTTGGATAATTAAAGGTGGAATGCCCCCAAATTGTCACTGACCAAACCCCTCTCCGTTTGGGCTAGTGCTAGCTAGCCTCTGGGGGGAGTCCCTAGGCACACTAAAGCGAATTGCTACTGATCTAAATTCAAATTTCTGCGTTAAAAAATAAAAAATCAGCAAGCTGTTCATCTTGGACAGCAGGTAAAAGCGGCCCAAAACAATGAGGAAAAGTGATTATTTTCGCTTGGAGAGAACCTTCAAGGTTGGCACAATGATAATAGACTAGAAAAGAGGCAGAAAACAATTCAAAAGATCAGAAATAACCACAATGAACAGTTCAGAAAATGACAAATCAGATCACAAATTTACCATAGTACCGCCAAGAAAAGAGGTTTGAAAGACAAACACACACTTCTTTATTGATTAAGCTTACAAGAGAGTTGATTGTGCCACACATGGAAAGTCTACAACCGGCACAATGATTGCTTTGCTCAAAGAAGAGCCACTAGACTAGAGAAGAAGAGAGAGGAGAATGAGAAAGACATGATGTTGTTGCTGCAATGAACCCGCCAATAACCAATGAAATCCAACCAATATATAGGAGAGGAGTGTGAATAAAATAGGAGTTAATGCGCATGAAGGAATAAGTGTGAGTGTAGGAATTAATGTGCACGAGGGAATGGAAAGAACAGGAGTTAACGCATGTGAAGAATAGGAGAGTTAACGCATGCGGGAATAAATTAGGAATTAAACGCATGTTTAAATGCAAAATTTGGCCAAGTAATGAGTAAGTTTTGGCCAAGGGGAAATCCGTCCTATTTTTTAGGGATTTTCCTAAATTTTAGGAAATTTGCGTTTAAAAGCAATATAAGAGGAATTTGATGAAATTGATGCATGGAAAGTGAAGATATGTCAAGTGAGGAAAAGTTAGTGATAAAATTAAGCCTTGATTGGGGAATTTTGTCCTATTTTTTAGGGATTCCCTATTTTTTAAGAAATTGCGGTTTAAACTCAACTGAAGGCGAATTTTATGGAGTTGATGCATGGCAAGTGGAGAGGTGATTATACGGAGAAATATACGGCTAAATTTAGGCCTAGTTATGCGACTCCCTTATCTCAATTAATTTATTTATTATATGCTCAAGTCTTGGGAAAATGCGCCCTATACTAGGTGGATGCCACATCACTCTGTAGATTTGCCACATGTCTGTTGAAATTCTGAGGTCCTATGAGGCTGCCAACTAAGGTCTGTCCTTGACCTTAGGATGGCTCTAAGTTTCAACTGTATGGCTGTCTTCTTTTGCTGTTTTAGGACAGCAAGCAGTCATCCCACTTATTCCTCAATGTTTTATAGGTTAAGTGCTCATTTAAGGTGCCCTTGCAAGTGTTTTCCTGTCTGAATGTTAGCACATGCAATATAACTTAAAACACATAACACTACCTCTAGATCTTGAAACTCTAAAATGATGTTCTACACTTCTACACATGCATAAATTTGACACAGGTATTTTTGGTCAACATGACCCTGGATAAAACCCCCCCGGGGGGGAAACCAGTTTGGGATATCTGTCTATATAATGTGATTAAAGCAAGAGATACAACATGTAATGCAATACAATGGAACCTGTATACATAGCAAGCTCCTCACGAGACTTGCATCAGAATCCAGAAGGAGAAGAGAGCAAAACTGTGGTGCGCCCTCTCCCTTGTTGCCCTCTGAACTGAACTGAGGCGCCCAANATCAATGGATGAGATCAACTCAAATAATCTCACTAAGGAAACCCACTTTTCCTTAGTCACTTTATGTCTATTAATTCACCCACATTGTGAATTAATTGTCACTTTATAACTTAAGTGACATATTTCACTTTTGACTTAAAACTACTAAGTCAAAGTGAAATTAGAATCATAAAGTAAAGTATGAGGGTAAAAGTCTTCCCCCTTTGTGCTTAGAGACTCATAAGCACATGGGGACCACTTTCCAAGGTATCCAAATCTCAACAATGTCGACCTATGAGGGTGCCACTTAGCACTGCATGGATGATGACCGTACCTACTATATATAGAACTTTCTAAAAATAGAATCTAGCTCCTAAATTTTAGGAAACTGTCCACATCATTCAAGAAGACTAGGAGAACATCACCACATGTCGTTGTCTAAAAATAGACACTGCTAAAAATAGAAATTTGTTTGAATGCCTTTGACTTTATACTCATTGAACTTATTTTTTCGTAAGGGATCTGAATCTGCAATCAGAATTGACATGCGAGCCCCGGCCCTCAACCTGCTAAAAATAGTAATTGTGCCAAATCATCTCTGAAAAGGTCCAAAAGACTCAGAATGTCGCAAGGAACCACAATATGTGCTCAGAATCTGAATCTGGGGCCTGGAGCCCAAACTATTAAAAAAGCTCCTGCATGTTGCTTGGAAAACTGTTATCGGGCCTAGAATCATGCAAGGACACTCCTTGTATGCTCAGAACTACTCCAAACTATCAAGTTATCCACTCAAACTGTGTCTCCTAAAAAGTAGCAATGCATGTTGTATGTAGACATCTCTCTCAAAATGCATGGGAAACCAAACCAACTCTAACTCTGAACCAAACGACCATGTACCGATCATATACCTGCCTCTGATGGGAACCAACCTCTGCTAACCACAAGTGCTAAACTCTGGGAGAATCTCAGAATTCCTGCGAAAATAGCGCATGCTGGCTCTTAACCCTCAAGAATTTCAAGGGTGAAAATCTAGGGGTTAACACCTATGCAGCATGCATGTATTGTAGCTTAGACTCTTTGTCCACCCATGGCCTATGTAGGCACTATGCATCTGTTCACGGCAAATTTGCACCCTTCTTCTATTCCCATGCAAGGGATCAACACTCTTTCCACCTATACACAATGTTTTCTTTCTATCTATACACAATGTTTTATGCATCCCACAATGCCTTCATGATTTGATGGAAGAAATTGTGATTCGTATGAGAAAAATTACTATTTCATAATGGATATTATGGCTCTTATGCTAGAATAATATTATTGATTTAGTCACCAATGGAGGAGAATGAATATAAATGAATGAATTTATGATATCAATCTCACATACCATGCCACCAGGGTTTTGAGGAGAATTTTTAATCTACATGTCATTTGTTCAAATTGCAACCACACACTACTCCAATAAGGTATGTCAAGAGTCTAAACTTCTTATTTTCCAATTTACCATGCTCATTTCATAACCCAAATTGAACGACCATGGAATCTGGGATTAGGGCTTCCCCAAAATTTGATTTATTGCTTTATTCATGACCCACCGTGGTATTAACAGTGAACTTGATACAAAGCATGTTCTACCTTGTAACACACCCGCTTGCATGTGCATCTATTAGAAGTTGCACCCTTGGATTATGTGCTTCAACTTGAATCCATGCATAGATTTGCTCGCCTAGAATTCCAAGAGACAAAAACATAGTGTTCCAATCTCCAAAAATAGGTCTTCAAAATCCCAAAATTGGACTTGGAACAGTTGTTTGCACAATGGAATAATGTTGTCCTAGAGCATAATGGCTATGATACCACTTGTAAGCAAATTAAGAAAAGTAATTAATATTTCAAACGCAATATTCAAATATAAGATAAGAGATAATTAATGGTTGATTGAGAAAAAAGTACAAGGGCAAGTTTATATCTACACATCAAAGGGGTACATCTCACTTGGGCCTAGCTAAGCCCAACCCACCATTATCAATAAATGCTACTCCATCCTACCTAATATAGACTAAGTAATGAACATGTATGTTTATAACACACGTAACTTAGTACAAATGTGAATAGTATAAGCTCATTTGTGTTTCCAATATTATTGGTTCTCACACCAAGATGTGGGAATAAGTTACTCAAGTCGAAATTAAACAAATAGCCAAACAATTTTTCATTGCTAACAAACTAGCTTCGTGAGCTAGTTGACCCATGCAATTTTCCTTTTTGATCTGGGTTACAGAAGCTAGGTGCATTCAAAAGGTAGAGGTTGTAGAGCCCTACTTTGTCGCATTGCATTTCAAAGAATTGTTGTATAAATATCTACGGATGTAGAAGTACTATGATGGACATAAAAATGTCAAGAGGCCACACTATCAGTAGGATGAGAGCAAGTTGATGTAAAAAGACCTTCTAACCTAGTGCTACGACTAGAGAAATCTCAGTTTTCTTATGATTTCAAACAATGCTAACCTTGCACTATCAAAAAGACAAGAACACTTGGAAATGAAAAGATACAATCTGAACAAGACAAATGCATAAAAAGAAAAATCCTTGAAGTTGGAGAACACACAAGAAAAAGGCAAGCAAATGGTTCATAGTGTTGATATTATAGTAGTTGTGGGAGGTATTAACCTCCATGTGTAACCTTTGGCTAGAATAGAATATTCTGGAAGCAAAAGAAACCCTAAACATATGTGTGAAACCCTAGAAGACAAGTCGGCTCAGTAAAAGAATTAATATTAAAGTATTAGATTCTAAAAGGACAAGTCAGCCCAGACAAGTGACAAGAACCACTATAAATAAGAGATGATCTAGCTCATTTGTACACACACACTTCACACACTCTCTCAGTCAAGTTTGGCGCAAGTTTGGAGCTGCAGCTACAAGGATGGAAGGTGAATCTTCTGGGATGGTTCTTGGTCTCTCTGTCTAGCACCATATAGCCTAAGATGTGTTGCCTATCCTCTAGTATCTCTTGGTGGTGTTCTTGGTGATGGTTCTTGGTGGTATTCTTGGTAAGTGCAACTACAACTGCAACTGCTGCAGTTGAGTATTGTTCTTGTTCTATGCCTTTGAGACTTTCTGTTTGGTGAGCTATCTTTGGAGAAGGATGAGCTCTCTTGGTTATATGTTGGTTCTAGTGCTGCTTTCGGAATCATTCTATCTAGAAAAGGTTATGGTGCTTGGGGGTGGTTGCATGCCTATGGTTGGGTGACAATAGTGATATTGTCTATGGTAAAACGAGCACATCTCTTTAATTCTAACACATAGCCCCCGTGAAGAAGCTAAGTGTTAACTAAAGCAAGGCTTGCTTAGCAATTTGAAGTCTCCATTCAAGCAGTACATTTAAAAATAGGATTGATCATCAAAAGTAGGCACCTAGATCCTAGTTGTTGGTAGAAACCATTGTCACATGGTTTGGCAAATTTCTAGGAAGAAATTCAAAATTTCACAATTTTGAAATTGCTTAAAAATTATGCCAAAATTCGTTGAATATTAATAGGGTTAAGTACTGAAAAAAATTCTATTACCTTTTGCGGTAGGAATAATCTACATTTGTTGCATTTTCTAAAACAAATATTTGCCTTGCTCCATTGTTGAAATGCATGTACAAGTTTACAACCACTAAAAATGCCCGAATAGATTCATGCTCTTGCAAGAATGTTGGGATAGATACCCACCCTATCATCAACCAAAATGAAATACAGACCCTTGTCACCAGTCGGAATGAATACACACCCTAGATCAACATGCATATGGCCCCTATCGTCCGCTGAATGAATACACACCTACTGCTGGTTGAATGAATACATGCAAGAGATTGAAATGCTTACAAACCCTATCGTCAGTTGAAATGCAAAGGTTTCCTTCTTAATTCCCTACTCGCTGCCATATTAACTCATGATATATTATCCGCCATATTACTTTTAACTCAAGATATCCACCATATTACTTTTAATTCACTATCACTTATATATAATCTTAATGCTATAGTTATGCTATATTTATAAGTAGGTTTCAAAATATTTATGTATAATATGTATTACATCTTTTATAATATATATATATATNTCAATTGGGTTCAATTCCTGCAAGTGACATGTTGAGCTCATAACGATATTGTTTGTAATAACCCTCCTTACTGTTGTTATAAATCTATGTTTACTGCTGTAATATTCTAGTGATTTTTGACTCAGGACTTTCGTCAAACAGTTTGTTGATATACCCAAATTTCACTGTAAAAACCCCTTTTTACTGTTGCTGTTTGTTTATGTGTTTGCTAGCTGGTTTTCTCAATGTAGTCCTCAATCGATAAATGAGGGTTTGATGCCAAATAGAGTTTCATGCAAATTATGACAGCAAAATTACAAATGCAAATAGCTTAACTAAATCACCACAATAGCAAATGAACACCACCAAACTGATTTGATTTTTATTATAAGTCTGACATGTTACATATGCTGACAATATAGACGTTCAGATCAATGTCTCAAGAAAAGTATGGCCTCCATAGTACAAAATTGGCCTCCACAAGATTGAGTACGAACCCTCCTCAATAGAACTCGGCCTCCATAGCTGGTAACTCGGCCTCTTCAAGGAAATACGGCCTCATAAGAAGAAATACGACCCCTACAAGATGGAAGCGCCCTCCACACAAAAGATACAGCCTGCATAAGGGGATTGCAGCCTCTACCCAAGAAAACTCGGTTGTTGTTGGAGGAATTTGGCCCTCACAATGAGAACGCAGCCTCTCCACAAGTGAACTTGGCCTCCCAATAGGAGAACTCAGCCCTCACACCAATATTCATCCTCCTCACCAAAGAAAACGGCCCTCCACACCAGAACTAATCCTGCACAAAGTAAATGCGGCTCCCTCACAATGAGTGTGCCCTTCCTCAAGCCACACAACTGCTACAAATATGAAGATCATCTTCCAATGATGAAATCCTGTGAGAAACCTGAGTGATTTCTCCAACCAAACCAGCTAGGGTGGAATCTTTCACCACCGAAACCAATTCTCAACAAGGGTTTTGCTCCAAAACCCTAGCTAGCCACAAGAGCTCTCTCCAAATCAATTTTGTAAAAATGATCAATATAATAAGAGAAATGAACTCCCATCTCTCTTTTATCCCCCTTTTTTCTTTTGTCCGCTCATTTAGATTAATTAAGTGACTTTATAAGGTTTTATTCATTTTATCTCTAAGTCACTTTTTAATTACTCAATGTCATTTTATAATGTTGTTTTTTCGTCCAAATGACATTAAATAATTAATCTAATAATTCCCCTTTTAATCGATTATGGCTTACAACAATTAAATACGCTACTAAGTCATCCCTCTAGAACGATCACCTGGAAAGAGACATTACATTGTTGTAATGCCTTCGAGCATTGTTGTTGATCGGCCTTGTGCCCAAAAGATTCTAGGGTTTACTCTGAATACCATCCTTGAAATGAGGGGAAGTACTTGGGGGTTTTCCCCGAGCTTTGTAACCTGGAAAAAAAAATTAATCAATTCCTTATGCTCATATATTTTTAATTCTCGAATTGTATGGAAAAAATTATTGCTAGTAAAATTTTATCTGAATTTTATTGTTGACGAATTTGAACACAGGGAGAGAGTGATTGTGATGAGGGTCGACTACCAGCAATTGCTGAGGGATAGGGATTACCTATTGGAGGTTGGCGATATGTATCAAAGGGCACTGAGGAAGCAGGAGGTTGAGGTGGACCGAATCACTCATGAGTTGGTGAGCACACAAAGATTCTCGGAAGGCACACAGACAACCCTTCAAGAATCAGAGTCCAAATCAGAGGAGCTCCTTGATGAAATTAGACAGAGATCCACTACATCTATTTCAGCAGAGAGTAAGATATATCCCTCAGCCACATTGCGAGAGGAATGTTGGTGGTTTAGCAGTGGAGCACCAATGGAGGGAGGAGCATGAGGAGTACCCAAGATCACTGATGAGTATGGAGAGATATGATCCAGAGATACATGAGGATGTCCATAGGTCACAGGGACCACCCTTCACAAGGGGTGTTAAGATAGTTGAGCACACACGTACCCATGGGGATTCTAGAGCCTGGGGCAGTTATGAGGACACTTCCATTTGTGTTCCAAGATTGGTTGACCTACATGTAGAGGATGACCCCGTAGTACACCCAGGATCCAGGATGTTGCAGGTGTATACAGGAGATCACATGAGTATGAAAGGGCACACAGTTATGACTGGTAGTTCACAGAGACATACAGAGTTGTACAGTGGGATTCAGGGGGACGCACTGGATTGCAAGGAGGAGATGTACTTAGTAGAGCATG
>SNQJ01S0083758.1:34797-48044 GCA_010110895.2 Picea sitchensis
TGCGAAAATCTGGACTAGTACTTCTAGTGCTGGTAATGGTTTCCTAGTTTTCTGGTAGTAGTCAAAACTAGGGTTTGACTTTCCGGAGGCTCTGTCCAATGAAAAGGTGCGCTCAAGGTGCCAAAGTTTTCCCTAGGCTAGGGCGCACTTTTCTAGATGGCTTTTAGGTTGATATTCCTCTTCAACAAAAAGCCCTAATTTTCTTGTACGGCAACAATGACATTTTTCTTTATCCAGTGAAAGATGCTCTCTTTAGCTTACCTCTAATACCATGTTAAGTTTTGAGCTATTATTAGGTTTCTTTTCAATTTACTAGATAACAATAGCATAGGTAGGATCACTAAGAGAAACACAATCACAAGATACATAGCATTTATCATCGGAAACCTTCATGGGGGAGAAAACCCAACAAACTTCCTTCATATAGATAGCCAATACAATGCCAAGACAATAAACCAAAACACTAGAGAATATCCAACACTGAGCAATGCACCTCTCTCTTCCTTCTCTCAACTACAGCTCTCCAAACTTGCGCACTTGATGAGTGAATGAGTGAGTGAGATAATGAGGTGCTAGCCTCCTTTATTTATACTAGCTGGCAGGCGCTGGAAAGGTGTCTTTTCACTAGGCAGGGCCGACTCATCTCCTTAGTGGTTAAAACCACTTTAATTAGGCATAGGGGCCGACTTCTTAATTTGCATAATACAATTAGGGTTTGACCAATCTACAAAAGGGGATTTGGTCAATTACAATGCCCGACATGATCAATCCACAAAAGGGAATTTATATAATGAATAATGACTCAATAATAAATAGAATACTCTTTGCAGTTACAATATTTCAACATATATTGTATTGTTGCATTGTTTATGGTTCGAGTTCATGCTAAATTGAAAGAAACTACATGTACTTGAGCTAAGCATTAAAAATTCAACATGGAATCAAAGCAGTGTTCCTGAAGAGCCATTGCACAAGCTATTCCAAGCTAGTCATAACCTTCTTGCTGCAACTGCAAAAACGGCCCTTACCATTTTCCTTGTCAAGCTTGTTTTAGCACTTTCCCTTGGAACGTTAGGCCTAATTTTTGCACAACCAGGTATGGCCTAGTCCAGCGCACCACTTGCAACCCTCAGATCAAAAATTGAAGAAGTTTTGATTTTCAACCCTAGGGTTTATAGGGTTTTTGCAGATTTTGGTTTCTAGGGTTTCTGCAAAACGTTGGGGTACTTTTGCAACCTGCTAAGGTTCCTTTGACTCTCTAGGGTTTCTTGTTGGTAGTCATAAGTCCAAAGAACCTCCCAGAGACTTCCTCTTGAAAAATGTTAGGGTTTCTAGCCTAGCCATTAGGGTTTGTGAAGAATCTGCAAGCCATGAGGAACAAAACTTTGGTAGAAGATAGGCTTGATGGAACAAACAACTTCAGCTCTTGGAAGTCAAGATTACACATCACTCTGGAAGAGAGTGACCTATTGAGATTGATAGAAAAGACTCTACCAACAACAGCAACCGATGAAGAGAAGGTTGAATGGAAGGCGGATGACGTCAAAGCTAGGAAGATAATCATCTATTCAGTAAAAGATCATCTACTACCTTGCATCTCTACCTTGAAGATAGCTTATCTAATGTATGATGCACTGAAGACGATGTTTAAGAGAAACAACACTAACAGAGCTCTCACATTGAAACAACAACTTCAAAATCTTAAGATGACGAAAGCTGACACCATTGCTACCTTCTTCATGAAGATTTCAGAGATCAAAGATCAATTAGGTGCCATTGGAGAAACCATCACAGACAGAGAGCTTGTCATGATTACTCTCGATGCTCTTCCAAGACATTGGGAACCATTCATTCAAAGTTTCAATGGAAGAGCAAACTTACCTCAGTTTGATCGTCTATGGGAAGAATGCACTCAGGAGGAAACCAGACTTATAGCCAAAGGTGTGCAAGACTCCCATCATGATGACAATCAAGCCCTTGCTTCTCATACAAAGAGAGGTAGAAGAAATAGAATAAGTTTCAGCAATGCATTCAAAGACAAGAAAAACTTCAGCAGCTTCAGGTCATGAACATAGAAAAGACATTTCAAAGATTCAATGTTTCAGATGTGATAAGTATGGACACATTGCGAGAGATTGTCCTACCAGGAAGAAAGAAAGACAACATGCATCCACTGTCGATGTTGATTCAGAACCACATCAGAGAGATGAAGACATAAAAGATGAGGCATTCTTCTTCATATCAGCACTCTCAAGTACGGTCCCTACTGATAGTGATATTTGGTAGATTGACAGTGGTGCTTCCAGACACATGACTAGATATAGAGAACATCTTACAGACCTTGTAGAAAAAGAGTCTCGTCTGCATGTTGTACTTGGTGATAATGCCAGATATACTGTGAAGGGAGTTTGAACTTCTTCTTTCCAACTAGATTCTGACATACCACTCCAATTAAGTGAGGTAAAGAGTCTCGTCTGCATGTTGTACTTGGTGATAATGCCAGATATACTGTGAAGGGAGTTGGAACTTCTTCTTTCCAACTAGATTCTGACATACCACTTCAATTAAGTGAGGTACTATATGTACCTGGGATGAAAAGGAACCTTGTCTCTATTTCTGCCTTAGAGGATAAAGGCTACAAGGTTACTTTCTCTGAAGGAAAAGTTCTTGCATGGCACAAGAACTCACACATGGATTCTACCCGGGTGATTGGTGTACGAGAAAACAGTTTGTACAGATTGAATGTCCGACCAGTCCAGGCCTTGTTACATGATACTATCAACTTGAGCAAGCTATGGCATAGGAGACTTGCTCATTTACATTATAGAGCCCTTCCCGCACTAGGGAAGATGGTGACAGGTCTTCCAAAGATACATATCGAGCATGATGGCGTTTGCAAAGGTTGTGCTCTTGGCAAGAATGTCAAGGGGTCCTTTCCTAGCAATGACAGTAGATCCAAGGGGATCTTGGACTTAATACATACAGATGTTTGTGGACCCATGTTTGTTGCTTCCTTGAGCGGATACTTGTACTATGTGCTCTTCATCGATGATCGCTCTCGGAAGACGTGGATTTACTTCTTGAAGACCAAGGATGGAGTCCTTGCGAGATTTCAAGAGTTTAAAGCTCAAGTTGAGAACCTAACCGGGAGGAAGATCAAGGTGTTGATATCAAATAATGGAGGAGAGTACACCTTCAAGGATTTCAGTGATTTCTGTATTGAGGCAGGGATCAAGAGGGAGTACACTGTTCCTTATAACCCTCAGCAGAATGGGGTTGTAGAGAGGAAGAACAAATCCATCGTTGAGGCAACCAAAGCAATGATACATGATCAAAACCTACCTATGATTATGTGGGAAGAGGCATCCAAGACAGTTGTGTACGTTCAGAATAGGAGTCCTCATAAGATTCTGAAGAACATGACTCCTAAAGAAGCTTTCACTGGAGTGAAGCCTGAGGTTGGACACTTCAGGATATTTGGGTGTCCAGTATACATTCATGTACCCAAGGAAAAGAGGACCAAGATAGACCCTTCAGGTAGAAAGGGTACATTTGTGGGGTAAAGTGAATCTTCGAAGGCATACCGGATCTACATCCCTTGTCAGAGACAAATCGAAGTTTGCAAAGATGTCACCTTTGAGGAAGAGATAGCCTTTCGAAGATCCAAAGAATCTCAGATGGAGATTGACAGCGAGAAGAAAGAAGAGACAATACCTTCTCCCCCTTCAACAGTTCATAGGGAGACAGATACTGATACAGTTGATCCAGTTGATCCCGTAGTGCCAGTTGATGTTCCCAAAGACATTGCAGTAGGCCAGAAATCCCTTTGTCGGTGACAAATCGGGTTAGCAAAGATGTCACCTTGAGGAAGCAGATAGCCTTCGAAGATCCAAAGAATCTCAAACGGAGATTGACAAATGAAGAAAGAAGAGAGACACCTTCTCCCTTCAACAGCTCATAGGGAGACAGTTATTGATCAAGTTGATCCGGGGCTTGATCCCAGAGGTGCCAGCTTGATGTCTCTAAAGATACTGCGTGAAAATGGTGTTGCTCCACATGGGCTCAACAAACTCCGCAAGAGGAAGAGGGACATGCACCTCGTGGTACATTCCTAGAGAGCAAGAGACCATAGAGATTTCCGAGCTGCCTTCACTTATGAGCCACATCATTGATACTAAGCCTTTGCATGGAGAAGCAAGAGGGTCACAGGTTTGGCAAGATGCCATGATTCAAGAGCACCAAAGACGAAGACTCCGATGTGTGTGGGATATTTTCACCCGAGATTCCGGAAGGAAGTCCTCAGAGTGACTTCCAAGTGATCTATAAAAATCAAACATGCAAACAGAAGCGCCGAAGCAATAAAGCAAGATTTGTGGCTAGAGGATTCTCTCAGTGGAGGGAATAGGATTATGAGGAGACATTTGCTCCTCGCTTTCCGATACACTTCCATCCATACGATTATTACACTTGGCTACATCCATGCGTTGGAGACTACATCAGATGAATGTGAAGACAGTCTTTCTCAATGGAGAAATTGAGGAAGAAGTTTACATCGAGTAGCCAGATGGATTCGTGATACATGAGAAGGAGTCTCATGTATGCAGGTTGAAGAAAGACCTGTATGGACAAAAACAGGCACCTTGAGCATTGTATGAGAAGATTGATGGATACTTAATGAGTTTGGGCTTCAGCAAGAGTGTTGTTGATCCCAACCTATACTACAACATTGTTGGTGACGAGTGCCTAATTTTCGTCCTATATGTTGATGACTTATTCCTCATCGATTCAGAAAGCCTTATTGTTGAATGGAAGCATGCATTGGCTTCTGAATTCGAGATGAAGGACCTTGGTATGATGCACTACTTCTTGGGACTAGAAGTGTGGCAGAGGACTGATGAGATTTTCCTAAGTCAAGGAAAATACATAGTGGAGATATTGAATAAATTCAGGATGACAGACTACAAGCCCAAGCCTACACCAATGGTGATGAATCGGAAGAAACTGATCAAAACTTCTTTTGATTCAGGTAAGATTGATCCACATGTTTACAGACAATTGATTGGATCATTGATGTATCTGGTTAACACCAGACCTAATATATGTTATGCAGTGAGTGTACTCAGTCAGTTTATGAGTCAGTCGAGACTCGAGACAGACACACTGGATAGCATCGAAGCATGTGTTGAGATATTTACCAGACATAGTTGGTTATGGCCTGAGATATGCCTCCAATGTAGACATGAGATTGCAGGGATATGCCGATGCAGATTGGGAAGGGAGCACAGTGGACCAGAAGAGAACCTCTGGTTGTTGTTTTATCTTGGGATCTACCGTGGTTTCCTGGTGCAGCAGGAAACAGACTTATGTGGGTTTGAGTAGCGCAGAAGCAGACTACATTGCATTATGTGTGGCAGTCCACGAAGCAGTGTGGCTTCGCAAGCTCCTTGCAGACTTATTTGGACAAGAGATGGATTCCACCGTTATCCATTGTGATAACCAGAGCTGTGTGAAGCTCTTGGAAAATCCTGTGTTTCACTATAAATCGAAACACATTGAGATCAAATACCGTTACATCAGAGATATGGTGTCAAGGAAAGCAGTGCATGTGCAGTACCTTTCTACACACGAGCAGGTTGCAGATGTCTTCACCAAACCGCTTGCCAGGACGAAGTTCAAGTAATTCCATGAGAGACTTGGCCCGGTGGAGAATGCCTCCCTAGCTGAGAGGGAGTGTTGATGATTGCAGCTTTATGAGACATTCTCCAGGTCTTTCTCCTCTGGACTGAGTTGAGGCGATCTGTGAGAACACCCATGTGATGAGACATTCTCCAGGTCATTCTCCTCTGGACTGAGTTGAGACGATCTGTGAGAACGCCCATGTGATGGGTGACTCATACTCCTCTGGACTAAGTTGAGATGACGTGTGTGGCCTCTTGTCGTTCTCCTATAGACTGAGTTGAGATGACTTGAGATGGTCTCCTGTCGGACTCCTATGGACTTAGTTGAGTCGACTTGAGATGGCTCTCCAGATAGTACTCCTATGGATTTAGTTGAGTTAATTTGTTGAGAGTGACATCCCTGTGGTTGAGCACATGTGGACTTGTCCCTAGTGGCAGAGCACTAGAGGATGTCTGAGAGATCCTTGCTATATTGTCTAAGAGTAAGATTATTGTGAAACCCTAATTTTGTATTGTGAAGGGTACAAGTCAGCTCCACCATGTAAAGATAATTAATATTGTGTAAAAGATTAATTATATTTTTGAGTTGTACAAGTCGGCCCTATTGTGCCAATAGACACATCTATTTGATGTGTTATGTCATATATTTATAGGAGAGTTAGATCCCCATTGTGGATCACTCACTCATTCATGTCTCATTCTCTCAACGCCTACTTGTAGGGCTGAAGTGTGCACTTCTCTTAGGCGCTAGGTTTCTTGGTCATAGAGCACCCTCTTGTGTGCGCTAGGGTTTGTGGTGAAAGGGTGATCTTCTCTTGACTCTATAGCAAAGGATTGCTGGGTTTTTCCCTTGGTTGATAAGGGTTTTCCCAAGATAACTTCTTGTGTTCTTGTGCATGGTTATTCTTCTTGTGATCTTGGTTACTGCAGCTATTGTATATTGTATTGCTGCATTGTTTATGGTTCAAGTTCATGCTAAATTGAAAGAAACTACATGTCCTTGAGCTAAGCATTAAAAATTCAACAAGTTATGGGATCAAGGGACGTATACCTCATTCATGTTACCATGGTGATGACCAATTGCAGCCTGTATATTCAGCAAAACTCTCAGCACAGCCATGCAAGCACTTCACATTCAGCACCTGAGCATTCTATTGAGTAATAGATACCCAACGTCCAGCACAAGAGCTTTCTGAGGATGAAAATGCCCAGTCCTAGCAACACTTTTGATTCCACAGTTTTGGTTGCCATCACTTTCTTAGTGGCAACTTATTTTCTTCAGCATTTTCTTCTTTTATTTTCTCTCTTTCTTCTTTTCTAGTGTTGGAGATTGTCCACTATTACTTGACGATGAACCATGTCATTCAGGTCCAGATAGTCTTGGACATGGTTTTGATTAGCTAAACATAATTAAGCAGATAATCATGTCAAGCAATACTAGACTGCAGAATTATGCACTTTATCAAATGCACTTTAGACAAGAAGGATATCATAAACCCACTCTTTTTAGTAGTTTGACAGCCATATTCTTTGAAGCCTTGTATTTGGATATGCTACGGTTTCACAGAGAAATTTAAGTGTACCTCATGCCTTCACTTTGACAATGAGATATAGTTGCTATTCCATTCCTATTTTTGTCTTATAGATGGATGAATGGAATGCTTTCTTTTACGACTCTCCATATTTACTTTATTTGTTATGATGGATCTAATCTGTGTTATTTCATGTGTTGTCATGTAGCTGCTCTACATTCACCTTAACATTACATTTCTTGTTGTTTCACTCTTGTCCTCTAGTACTATTCCCTTCATTATTACTCCTGAGTCCTAACAACCCACCGCAACAAAAATAAATACAATAGCAAAGTAAATTTCAATGTGCCCCTTAAGAAGGCAAAAAGGGTAACACAGATAGAGATAATAGAATCATATCAATCTAAAATGCTATAGTAACATACATGTAACCATATAATAGTTCAAAGACATGCCTCGTAACTGGACAGGCCTTCCCTTTCATCGCATTTCTTATTTCCACAGATGAACTGACCTGCCAGGCAAAATATTCGAGTTAAACTAGAGTAATCAAAACAAGTCCAAAAAATCTTCACAGCTACAAAAACATTGTGCTATTTTCTATATTAGTCATCTCATCTACCATGTAGATACATAAATGCAATTTTCAAAGTCATTTAGGAAAAAAACTAAGAATCAAAGCCTAAAAGTTAATGGAAAAGAACCCTTCTACCTCAGCCAACAAAGTGTGTTTCAGTTGATTTGGATAGACCTTTCAATTCTGCTAGAATCGAAATACCATATGATGTTGATGGCTTTATGGGACAATGTTACATACATAAATACTAATAACTAATAAATAATATAAACAATAATAAAAGGAACCTAATAAAGTTAATATGTTAATAAAGAGACATGACCTTTAATGAAAAGGTACCAAGGTACCCACTTAGGAATATTTATACAGGGCCCCTTGTTGTAAATTAAACATCATCCATTCATCTTCTTATATATATTTTTATCAATTCTGAAATAACTTGAGTAAATCTGTAATCGTGAATTTATGCTCCATTCATATCGGAAGGTTCCATACAGCCTCCACACAACAATTCTATAGCCACCATACTCACCATCAATACCTGTTTGCCACCACTATACACAGCCGATGCCACTAAATTTTACGTTGTGTGCTGAATTTTCTCCACCTTGTTAGCACACTTTTCCACCCTCCAATTGAGCTGATAAATCTGATATCTCGGCGATAAAAAAATGGCTAATTAAAGGAGTAAAGCCCCAAATTGTCATGGGCTAGACCCCTCTCCATTTGGGCTGGTGCTTGCCAGCCTCAGGGGGGAGTCCCTAAGGTGATTTGCTGCTGTCCTTAAGTCTGATTTTCTGCAAAATAAGACAAAAATCAGTGGCTGTAATGTCTTGAACAGCCTGTTAATTCTGGCCAAAACGTGGGGAAAAGTAGTTTTGTTTGTTTGGAGGGATCCTGTAGGGTTAGCACATGAGAAATAGAAGAGAGAATAAGAAAAAAACTAATCAAAAGATCGATTAAACCACAATGAACAGTAAGAACTAAGAAGTCACTAATCTAATTGCAAAAATTCACAAAGTACCATCAAGAGACAAGGTTAGAACACACACAAAATTTCTTTATTGATAGGCTTGCAAGAGGGTTGGTTGTGCCACAATTGACAAGTCCACAACTGGTACAATGATCACTTTGCTCAAACAAGAGTAACTAGACTAAGAACGAGAAAGAAGAATGAGAGAGAGAAAGTATGCTAGCTGCTGCAATATCCGACCGTAATAATGAATAAACCTCTCCATTCTATAGAGAGTGAGGCACACTTCCCAAGAGGAGAAGATGAGGACGTGTGAATGAGTAATTTAGGAATTAATGCACATGAGGGAATAAGTGTGAGTGAGTAATGCGCAATGGTGAGTTATGAGTGAGATTGTATGTGCATGGTGAGTTAAAGGATCACACGTGTGAGAGTGTGAGGGATAGTTAAGTTAAGGAATGGTGCATGTGTGAGGATAAGAGGGAGTTAATGCATGGAAATTGAGATAATGGTTAGTGAAAGGAGGGATAAAGTGAGTTAAGTGAGGGAAAGGATAAGTTAAGTGAAGGTAAGAGTGAGTTGAGTGTTTAGTTAACTAAAACATGTCAACACACGCCAACTATGCATGTGCTAGCCAAGAAAGACGAATTCGCCCTATTTTTTAGGGATTTTCCTAAATTTTAGGCACACTTCCCAATAGAAGAAGATGAAGACGTGTGAATGAGTAACTTAGGAATTAATGTGCATGAGGGAATAAGTGTGAGTGAGTAATGCGCAATGGTGAGTTATGAGTGAGATTGTATGCGCGTGGTGAGTTAAAGGATCACACGTGTGAGAGTGTGAGGGATAATTAAGTGAAGGAGTGGCGCATGTGTGAGGATAAGAGGGAGTTAGTGCATGGAAATTGAGATAATGGTTACTGAAAGGAGGGATAAAGTGAGGGAAAGGATAAGTTAAGTGAAAGTAAGAGTGAGTTGAGTGTTTAGTTAACTAAAACAGGTAAACACACGCCAACTATGCATGCGCTAGCCAAGAAAGAGGAATTCGCCCTATTTTTTAGGGATTTTCCTAAATTTTAGGAAATTAGCATTTAAAAGCAATTAAAGGGGAATTTTGGGAAATTAATGCATGGAAAGTGAAGATATGTTAAGTGAGTAAAAGTCAGTGAGAAATGTTAGCCTTAATTGGCTAAAATTTCTCCAAGGAAGTGCCACCTCATCCTATGTGTCTTCTTCACTTTAATTAATTCTCATTTAATGCTCATGCCTTGGAAAATGCACCCTTGTCAAATGATGCCATGTAGATGCCACGTCACACTGAAACTCTACCACATGTCGGAATCTAAGCCTGCCACTTCTCACTGTTGGAGATGATGACCACTGCTAAAAACAGAAGTTTCCAAAAATAGTCGTCCGGTCCCAAATATTTAAAACTCGTTGAAACTCATCCAAACTCTTCAAAGATGCTCGGGATAACTATGAGACCACCACCATATGTTCACTGCTAAAAATAGAAAGTTGTTTGCATGTCCATGACATTATACTCATTGGATTCGATTTCTCGCAAGGGTTTTGAATTCGCAATCAGAATCTACATGTGAGCCCTGGTGCTCAACACGCTAAAAATAGAAATCTGTGAAAAATCATCCTGGAAGAGGTCCAAAAGACTAAGAATGTCTCAAGGATCCATAATATGTGCTCAGAACCTAAATCTAGAGACTAGAGCTCAAACTACTAAAAATAGAAAGTTCTTGTATGTCGCCTGGAAAAGTGTTATCGGGCCTAGAATCATGCAAGGACTCTCCTTGTATGCTCAGAACTACTCCAAATTGTCAAAAGACAAACTCAAACCGTGTCTCCTAAAAAGTAGCAACACATGTTGTATGTAAAACATCTCTCTCAAACACATGCGAAACCAAGCAAACTCTAACTCTGAAACAAACGACCATCTACCAATCATATACCTGCCTCTGATGGGAACCAACCTCTTGCTCAACGCCAAAATACTGCATGCTGGCTCTTAACCCACAAGATTTTCAAGGGTGAAAATCTAGGGGTTAACACACTCGTACTACCATACCAATTATCAAATAAGGATCGTATACAGTCATACCTACAAATTAAACAAGTGTACAAAGTACAGCCACCAATTAGCAATGTTAAGGCCTAAACTAGCAGCCTTTGTAGAGGTGTTAACGGGGATAAGCACAACACGAGAATCGCACCACTATCACCTTAGTATCGTTTCCCCTTCACTTTAGGCCAGCACCTTGAAGCCACGGGGGTATCCCAATCCATGGAAATGAACATGTACAATACCTCCGGGTAGCTTATGATACAAGTCACTTCCAAAACACACACCTTGATATACGGTTAGATAGACCAGTGCCAATGGAGTAGCCAAATGCCTTGAGAATATTCAACCAAGAACTACGGCAATATGTACAATAATACAAAGACGGTTAGGACCTAAATAATGAAGTGCTAAGATCTGAAATAAATAAGCTACAGCAAAAATATAAATCAGCACTATGATGTCACTCTTTGGAGGAACAAACCAGTACCTTTTACCATACAAAAGTGAGATCTAATCACATAAACCAAGAACAAATGATACCCCTGAATTACATCTTGATCATATGTTGTAAATTGGACCAGCTCACTGCTGTCGACAAATTCCAGAATCTGATATATGATAAATAACGCAGAAAATGCAAATTTTGGGTGAGAAAAAACACCCCAAGGAGGCCTAAAAGCAGTTGTAATCATAAACCTTGGCTACATTGGCTAGGGCAATGAATAACTGTGTAAAAATAGCCCAACAATGAATGATCTTCAGCAAAAACATGATAAACTAGGGCAAGAAAGGAACAAAGTTACAAACCCTTGATACTCTGAAGCAAATAATAAAACAAAGTGATAATACATTAAGAAATGAATTAACAAAAGCAGTAGAGCTTACAATCAAAAAATTCAAGGAGGGACTGGAGGATGAGATGAAAGAACACATCAAAGAGATGAGGGAACTAAAGGCACTCGTCCAAGGGATTTCAGACAATGGTAATCCTCCACATACGACCAATCCACAACAAATTTTTTCAAGTACAACTAATCCACAACTAAGTTCCCCAAGTACAATTATTCCACAACTAAGCAGGCCTACAAATGGCTTAGTGATCACCAACTATTCACCACCCTATACAAATCCACCAATTTTCACATTCCCAATGACGGAAAAACTAGAGATATCAAAGTTCGATGGAAATGAAAAGCAAGGTGCGGCCCGGTTCTTGCATACTAGAGTAGAAGGTGAGGGTATATCCCACCCCAATCTCACCTCGTCCACCCCTAAATTTGACTCATCTCTAACCTCTAAATTACCCTCTGGAACAACAACCTCCACACTCCCTTCAATCTCTAAAGGAGATAATTGTGAGCTAGAGGATCTCACATCCTCATTAAACTTCACATCTCAACTCACCACAGTTTTTCGTTGTGCTATAATATCGATCTTGCAAACTATGGAAGTCTTATTGTATCCAACAACACAAGATTCTATCATAGCATCTCAAACCACCAAGGAACACTGACCACCTATGAAACTAAAGGGAAATAACCTTGGATCGTAGGCCACCTACCTAACTCCATCATCCCTCAAATTACCATCATGAATTGAAAGTTCCTATGTTGCAAAAATCGCCAAAAAATCGGAGAGATCGCAATAAATCGCGATTTGAAGAAGAAAACAAGAAATCACTAATAAATCGCCAAAAAAATCGGGCTGATTTTTTGGCAATTTTTTCCGAAAACATCGCGAGTTGACATAGAAAAATCGCCTGCTGAAAAAGTGGTTGGTTTAAGTTATCAGCCACATTTTTGGGGGGGTTTATTTGACATTTAGCCAAGGAGGAGAACCAAGCCATCCAACCAGCCAAGGAAGAGTTTGCCATTGGGATTTTATGGATTCAAAGGTCAGATTTATGGATTTGGCATTGGAATTTTCAATCCAGTTCACAGTTTTTGCATTTGGAGGTAAGTAAAAAAATTTGCCCATTATTTCTCATTTTTCCACCATAGATTTAAAAGGTTTTCAGTGGCAATGAGTTTTACATCTTCAAAATAGATTTTTAATGTATCAAAAACCATTTTTTGCCACTATTATGTGATTTTCTTTCTTTCCATGTATGCCCAAAAACGTTTTTGGGATTTTCTTGCCCTAGGTCAATGTAAATTAGACAAAAACATTTCGTGTGTTTTCGGGTTCAAAACCAAGTTTGAATGCTAGATACATCATTGATTTATCTCTATTTTTTAAATTTTCATTTTTTCATCAATAACACATGCTAAAAAATGATTTTTTTTCCCTAGGTTCATATTTTTCCATATTAAAGATGCCAAAGTCATTGGATCCATTCTGGGAGTATGGTGATGGTGAGCAACATCACCATTTTTCGTGCCAAGATCCACACACGTTGCACAACCATCTAT
>SNQJ01S0083759.1:14686-38422 GCA_010110895.2 Picea sitchensis
TAAAAATTGTGTATTCGGGGTTTATACCCCTGGATTTGACTGAAATGGCCGTATCTTGGGAAAATGGAAACCTTTTCAAGTGAAAATAAAAGTATTTTTTTACTAAAACAAGCGTTCTGTACACAATGGAACAATCCTCTTAGCCCATAAATGTATGAAAATGGCAGAAACCAAATATGCGGCAACATGGCTTCAAGATCTCAATCTACAACAGGAGCAGGTCTTCAAATGCACTCTGATACCATGTTCCACAACACAGATATTCAAAACAATGATGAACACCTTCAATAACCAGTCACACAACTAGATCAAAGATCAACACACCAATGTTTTGATGTGGTAAAACCCGTACGGGGAAACATCCACGACCCCAACCAACGTGGCCACTTGGAGCAATTTATTAATGAAAAAGAAAAATGTTACAAAAATATTTACAAGAGATTTTATCATAGTTAATCATCGAAAAATGACCCTTAATTCTCTTTAAATAGATATCGTGGACCAATCGAGTGTTAAGACACAGATCAATGTAGTTGTTAATATCAAGGAGAATATGAGTAGTCAGATCACTCTATGTCGGGAACATATCGTGACCGTTGGATTTTATAACTACAAATGCATACTAAAGAAACACATTTTTACCTAATGACACATTAGACCAAGTTGATCTTAACTAACTCCTAAGTGTCTAAATATCCTAACAAATTTAGTTGACATAGTGTCAGAGGAGCATTATAGGATGCAGTTCTCTAAGATTTGACCACAAAAATGAAAGGTAAGCTTTGTAGATCTTAGTGTGCATACTCTTTTTTATCTCCTTTTTGGAAAGCACTAGAGAAATGACTAGAAATTTGTGCAAAGGTGCATGTCAATATCAATATGAACTTGATAAACCAACAAAGATGCTTTAATATACCAATAGGGGTCAACCCCATGATTTGTCTACTACAGAGTGATTCACAGTATTAGATATGCATGCCTTAGGTGAGTAATTGGGGAGTTATCCATCCTCCCAATCCCATGTATCATTTCACCGCATGGAATATTGATATGTAAATTACCATGGATATTCTAATGGAACAGTTCATCACAACAAATCTTACAAGTTTCTACAAAATCTTGTTATGTAGTGTTTACTTAAGATTGAAATTTAATATTACAATCTTAGTTCTCAAAATATTGAAATAAGCTAAGAATGAAATAAAATAAGATAAAACAAATACCACACCATCCATACAATTAATGAACATAAGATGTACCCTGGAAAACCCAATATGGGAAAACCTAGGTAAAAGGTGAGGACTATGACTTTCCCTTTTCTTCTCAACTATGAAATGCAAAGATAAAGAAAGATGAACTCACTATGGAGTTGTCATAGACACAATGTCTTGTATGGGTGATGCAGGGTCTTCTACTTCCTCTATTCTACTAAAAATATCCCATTTCCTTGCTTTGCTCAACTATGGAAAAATAATCAATACATCAAGAATGGAACCTCTTCCTTTAACCCAATATTAACATGTCCTAATAGTTTACTAGGGTTAGGGTTAGTTTATTTTCATGCCTCAATTCCCAATTAGATTTAGGGTTTTGAACCCTCTAAAACATTCTTGAAAGTCCACAAGTGACTAGATCCACATGTGTGAGTAACAGGAATTGATGTGACATCCATTATCTGGTGCCATGGTGGTCAAAATCATAGGTCCACTTGTGGGAGGCATAACTTCCTCATGCAAACTTCGATTAAGGAAATATTTTTATTGTTGGAAAACTCTCAACATATACAATAACATGAAAGAGTTACTTTGTCTGAAAGGTTTTGACACAAAAAATGGCCATTTAATGCACCAAATGGGCTCTAGAAGTTTCATGACCCCAAATCACAAAAATATGACTTACCCCTAGAATGGACCCTATAAGTCAAAGGCTCCAATTTTCCATTCAAAATGTACCAAATAGATGGAAAATTATATGGTGATCCATTTTAGATCAAATATCATCAAAGGAATGAGTGTAATAGTTCCAAACCCAAAAATAAAGATGGTTTGAAGGTATGTTTTGATAACATCAATACAAGTACCCTCTTTTTTGGGGGTTCACTCTATTGTTTGAAGGTATGCCATCCAAATATCACACCCTTATAGGAGAGTAAGTGTGATTGATGAGTGAAAGAAGTGGATCTTCATCTAAATATATTGAAATTGACACTAGAAGAATTGCATCCAAGGGTGGTGAAATCCATGTAACCCTTTCTCAATCTAGACTTCATTGTTGCTGAAAAAGTGAACAGTGGTCCATTAAATAGTAACCCATAAATATATGTATGATTTTATTCATAGGAAATAATTGTTGATCATGAGTTGTACACATGTAACTTGTAGGGGTAAGTCATTTACATTTATTTATTTATTTAGAATTTCATCCTTAGGGGATCAATGATTTTTTCGTAAATACTTACATCATATGTCGAGATCAAAATCTCGGGAGATAACACTCATGAGAATAAATAGTACAAGAATTATGTTATAGAATTCCAAAGGTGTTTTGTTGATAGGAATTGTATGTTCTATTATGCTTTCTTATGAATGTGATTAATGTGAGAAATATATTGTGCATGGGATTGTTTTGGTAATTAGCTCATGTTGTATTTGGGCAGTGGAATGTTTGAAGGGTGCATAGAATGTAGCTTCTACTTATTTTGGCATATATATATATATAGTGTTGGAAGTGAATTACATATGGTATCAGAGCACACTTTCAAATGCTAGGGCCTATGTACATACATATCTTATAAGTTGTGTAAGTATTTTGAATTTATTAGAAAACCTAACTCTTGTGCCTATGCATTTCATAATTACAATGGTTAAAGGAAGAGGTAGAGGTAGGACAAAAGTTCATGATGCTTGACCTCCACCATAGCCTACATTGTAGTCCTACCATCAAAGGGACACAGATTAGGGTAACATACCTGTTGGAGAATTCAAAACTATGATACAATTTTTTTGAGAATTACTGATGCACTAAATAGTCAAATGAACATAGGGACTAGAAATAGTTCAATCCAAGGAGAGGGATTAGTAAACCCACATGGGGGTAGCCTTCATAGAGAGATAGAAAAGCTAAAGTTAATGGAATTTTAGGGAACTACCAAGGGAGAATTTTTTTAAGCATGGTTGGAATCCATGGCCGCGTTCGTTTCCTTATAATATTACAACACTAACCTTAAAGAATGAATGGAAGTCTTCCACATGTAAGGGATTGCTTTGTTATGGTGGAAAACTATAATTACATAACTTGGGATAGAGACTTCAAAAGTTATTTGGGAGATATTTGAGGATAAGTTAAGAGAGAGATACCTCTAAGATAAATTCCTAAAAAGTTAGTTGGTCTAAAATGGATTTGAAACATTTTCCTCACTTTAAAATTTTTAATTAAATTTAGGCAAAGTTTGAACTAAATTGTCCAAAATCCAAAAAAAACACAAGAGGATAAAACACACAATCTTGATGCTTGGCCTTCCAAGCAAATCTATTTAAAAAATAATGTTGTTGGAATTGAACGAAAATGATGAGGAGAGGAAGAGAGCTTGAGAGGAAATGAAGAAGAAGCACAATATCATAAAATGAAGGACTCAGAAGAAGAAACATGCTCAAATATCAAAGGTTGTCTCTAAGACAAATGCATCTACATTTTTTTCAGTGAATAAGAATGCATTAAATCCCTGATTGGGAATGCATAACTCACCTTTGTAACAATTTCCTAAGAAAAATAAAATCCCCATTGAATGCTAGTTTTACTATTTGGGTTTCCAGGGTAAAAAAATATGTGTCTATGGTGCATTTAATTTCTTTATGGTTGTTATGATTGGTTTTTTTATGTATGTCAATAATAATCACTTGTTGCAACACTAAAATTCAATTAATTACACTATTGGGTGTATCTCAACAATAATCATTTAATTCTTAGGGTTGTTGTTATGCCATAATGGTTTAAATGTTGAGAAAAACCTTGCTAAAACAATACAATCATCCAATGCAATGATTCGTTGACATTCTACAACTAATTCATCCTCTAGTTTGATTTCTTGTAATTACCCCATATGTCATTTTAATGATATTAGATATTGATTACATTTATCTCCCTTAATTTAAATTTTAGGGAATCATTAAGTGTAATCAATAGTCCAATCCCCCCTTGTTTGGTCTTTGGTCTTGTGTTTCATCTTGGGTTATTTAATGGACAAGCTACCATTCATGTTTGGCTTCCATTATTTGTCTAATTAAATCACATATATTTGGGAAGATATGTGAGTATGGAATGCTACAATTGCAAGTGTTTATATGTTTCTTGAACTCACACACACCCATAGTAAGTTATAAGTTTTCATTGTGTTGAGGTCCATGGTAATGATAGAGCATGCCCTCTCTACTCAAAATAGAGCAATAAGAAGTATGTTCATTTAGCTTGAAATAAATTTCAACTTGCATCTTATTATTAACTTCTTGTGGTATGGGGATGGGTTTGAAATTCTCAAATAAGTGTAATTGATCTCAAAATAGAGATATCCTTTCATGCATATTAGAGAAGAGAAAGGAGAGAATCTTGTACTCATCCTGAAAGAGAATTAATTATGTTTCTATAGAGATTCATGTTGATCATATCAATAGGCCATAGGCTTACCATTTACATATCATATTGGTATCATAGTGGTTGAATCCATGATATTGAAGATATTGTTATAACTTGGAGGAGAGGCGGGCCCATCATGGATAAAGAATTAAAAAGGGAGAGGTTATAATATTTAAGAGGCTTCAATGTGAAAATCCAAGAGGAGAAGCGAAACTAGAAGGAGAGGATAACATAGTTGGAATTAAAGCTTGGGACATTAACTGAGATGTAGGTAGTTGTCCAAGAGACCAAGGAAGCACAAAAAAATTCCATTTATACAATAGAAGCCAACACCATGGTCGTGACAATCATGGTAAGCTCATCCTCCACAAACCTTTCTTAATTTGTTTTTCAAGAACCCTTTGGTGATTTTGAAAAGCATACTAGAGGTAGTGGTTCCAAGATCATGAGACAAATGGGCTACGATGGCCAAGGGATAGGTAAAAGAAGCCAAGGGATTGTACATTTCCCCATTGTATATTAACATGAAGGCTTGGGTTTTGGTGGACAAGAGAGTTTGACTCAATCAAAGAACATCAAGATAACCTTTTTCAAGGTAAAAGGGACCAAAGAAGAATCCATTTTGATTGAAGAAAAGGCATATGAAAATGGAGTGGACAACAAACCATTCCAAATTGCTTATAGAAACTTTAATGAGGGTTGCAAAGGGATATTTCCATCACCCAAATTAGTGCCAATGCTCTAGGGACCATGAAAACAAGCTAACAAGCACAAGCAAAAATTAAAGAGACATGTCAAAGAATCTCTATTTTTTTTATGTTACAAGAAGAAGATCACGAAGTATTGTTGGCACTCTAATGTAGGTTTATTCAATGGGAAGAATGACAAGAAAAACTTCCCCAAGACAACCTCAATTTCAAGGAAACATGGTAGAGAAGAGAATTCCAAGAAACCCATGTAATAGCAAGATTTTTTTCCAGCATTACAAGTTGAGTGGATATTGGGATGCCAAGAGTTGGAGGATTCATCTGAAATTTCATCCCAGGAACCACACAACCAAAAGAAAAGTTTGGAGAGTGAAGGGTAAGGCAAAGGAAGAAGGAGAAATTATTTTCCAAGAACCCATAGTAGAAAAATATTTCATCTCCACCAATGAAGTGGACAATAGAATTATTCCCAAGGAAATCCCTATTTTTTTCTTATCTTCCATCCTATAGTGGAAGCACCCCTTCTTAGAGATATATCGGAGATTGATACAAAGAGATGACTCGACAAGTTTGTTTAAGAATTTATAATAGCCAAGAGACAAAGTCTAATCTATTGTAGCGAAGGAGGCAAACACTACTGAGAAGAAGATAGAGAATTAATCTAAATATTTTGGGGCCCAACTCCTCTGAATTGGGAGGTGTGACCCAAAATGGATCTAATTTTTTTCCTTAATTTAAAATTTGTAATTAATTTTAGGAAAAAATTGAACTAAATGGTCCAAAAGCCAAAAAACAATAAGAAGATGAAACGAATCTTCTTTATGGTTGGCCTTACATGTAGATCCATTAAAAAATAATGTTATTGGAATTGAAGGACACTAATGAGGATATGAAGAGGGAATGATAGGAAATGAAGAATAATGGAAGTAGAAGAAAATGAAGGACTTAGAAGAAGAAACCTTCGCAAAGATTGTAGGTTGTCTCTAAGGAAAAATCATCTACAATTTTTCTAGTGAATAAGAATGCGTTAAATCCCTAATTGTGAATGCATAACTCGCATATGTAACAATTTCCTGAATAAAATAAAATTTCCATTGAATGTTGGTTTTCCTATTTGGGTTTCTAGGGTAAAAGAATATGTGTCTATGGTGCATTTAATTTCTTTAGGGTTGTTATGACAATTTTTTCTCTGTATGTCAATAATAATCATTTGTTGCATCACTAAAATTAAATTAGTTGAATTGTTGGGTGTATCTCATCACTTGTCATTTAATTGTTTGGGTTGTTGTTATTCCATAATGGTTTAAATGTTGAGCAAAATGTTGCTACATCAATAAAATCCTCCAATTGAACATCTATTTGGCATTCTATATCTAATTCATCCTCCAATTTGATTTCCTTGGATTACCCTATATGTCAGTTCAACATTATTAGTTATTGGTTGCATTTATCTCCCTTAATTTCAATTTTATGGAATCACTAACTGCAATCAATGGTACAACCCCCCTTTGTTTAGTCATTGGCCTAGTGTTTTAGCTTGGGTTATTTAAATGAAAAGTTATAGTTCATTATTGGATTGTTGTCTACCATTATTTGTCTAATTGAAACACTAGGTTAGTTCCCTAGAGCTGGAATAATCAATAAATCAATTTGAGCCACTAGCTATAACCATGCAATTAGATAGATATGTGAATATGGAGTGTTGGGATTGCAATAATTTATTTCTTGCTTGTGTGTGTGTGCGTGTGTGTACACACACACACAAAGAGTTTTCAAAGATTTTTTTTGTGATTTTATTTATGTAAACATAATTACATAAGTCAATGTGTTATAAATCATTCAGATTTTTCTCCTCAAGTCTATGGAAAATTTGTGACTGTAACATTCCCCTTACATAAAAATTGTAACTTTATCTCAAAAAAATTGTTGTCTCCCATACACATACACACACACACCCACAACAATTTATAAGTTTGTGTTGTGTTGAGCTCCATGGTAATGATAATGCAACAAGTATAGCTACAGAGCATGCCCTTTTCTATTTAGAATAGAGAAATAAGAAGTATGTTCTTTTAGTTTATAAGAAATTGTAGCTTGCATCTTATTTTTCTTCTTTCAGTATGGGGATGGGTTTTAAATTATGGAAGTATTGTATTTCATCTCAAAATAGATATATCCTTTCATGCTTATTAGAGAAGACCAAGCAAAGGAGTTTGTACTCAGCCTGACAGAGAATCAATTTTATTTATGTAGAGATCTATGTTGACGATATGGAGAGGCCATAGGCATACAATTTATGGATCAACAATTGAATGAGTTCAACTTGCTATGAGAGGGGAATAGAACAATCCTGGAGTATGAGGCTAGGTTTATGGAGTTGTTGAGATATGCTCCTCACTTGAAAATGGAAAAACTCAAAGTGAATAAATTTGTGTATGAGATGAATCTACCCATTAGGGCCAAGGTTCTCATACTAATGCCTCATACCTTGTGTGAGTCTGTTCAAAGAGAAGTTGTTTTTGAGGGAGAGATAATGGGTGTAGGCCAAGGATAGTTCAATACACCTGGACCTTAAGTTGTTAATACTATAAGAGGACCCATGCATATCCATTTGGTAGGAGGAAGTTTTAGATATTTTGCAGGGTGCAAGGAAGCACTGAGAGGGAATTTTTGTGAGTTCATATGTAGTATACAAGGAGGAAAGACCACATTTTAGGCCTCATATGAAGTGAGGTAATTTACACCCTCAATAATCACATCAGAGTAGTGCATGTACTTTTACACATATGAGGACATATAAGCAATCTTATAAAGGGGGGGTGCTAGACTTGTGGAGAGCCTCACTATCAAAGAGACTATCCATGAGGAAAAATAGAATATAGGTAGGTGAAAAATTATGCCATAGTAGGGGATATGGGTAGGTCTATAAGATCCATGCAACAATGAACAGAATCCAAGAAGCATATTAGTCCATGATGTTGGAAACTACATGTAAAATTAATTGAGTAACTCTTTCTTTGTTAATTGATCCAAGAACCATTGAGAATTTCATTTTCCCTCATGCATTGTCTAGATGTCACTTGGTGGAGAGCATATAAATTGAATTTAACCTAGTTGAGATGGAATTGGGGACTAGGCAATGAGTAGGACAATTAGTGAGATATTATGACATTGACCTTGGAACATGTGTCAGCTATATATCCTTACATTTGACTACTCTAGGATATTGTGACTTAATTGTTGGTATGGAATGGTTGAAGCCCCATTTGGCAGTACTAAATTGAAAATGCATGATGCTCCATTTATTAGATGCTTCAAAACATAAGAGGGTCTTGGCAAGGAATAAGAGAGCAATATATTTGAGATTCATATTAGCCTTGTAGCTAAAAATGAACCTTAGAAAGGGTTTCCAAATGTATGTAGTGGTAGCCATGAATAATAAGGATGGATAAATGGACTTAGTACAACATCTTATTTTGTTAAAATTTCCCAATGTATTTCCGGAAGAGTTCATTGGGATTCCACTTAAGCATGAGTTGGAGTTCACTATTGAACTCAAACTAGGAACAAATCCTATCTCCAAGTATCCATATGACATAACCATACTAGAAGTGTGTGAATTACAAATGAAACTTCAAGATCTCTTAGATTTGGGGCTAATATGACCTAGCATATCACCTTGGGGAGCATCGATGATTTTTGTGAGAAAGAAATATGGGTAATAGAGGATTTACATTAACTATAGGTAATTGATCAAGCCACAATTAGGAATTAGTATCCACTACCTGGAATTGATGACCTATTTGACCAAATGAAGGGGGTGATAATATTCTCAAAGATTGATCTCCCATATGTATACCATCAATTGAGGATTAGAGAGGGGGAGTATTCCAAAAATTGCATTCAAGAGGATATTTGTACATTATGAATTTGTAGTGGTACCCTTTGGGTTAGTCAATGCCCCTGTAGTATTAACGAGTTTGATGTATGTGGTGTTCGATAAGTGCCTTGATAAATTTGTGTAGATGTTACTTAATGATATAATTATCCATTCACTGACATTGGAGGAGTGTGATGAACATATGTGATTGGTTTTGTAATTCCTTAAGGAGCATAATATGTATGCCAGATTCTCTAAATTCTCATTTTTCTAGTTAGAGATCCATTACTAGGGGCATATAATCATGGGATTGTTGTAGATTTCCCAAATATTGAGGCCATCATGGATTACCAACACTTAACAATGTATATGAGGTGTGTAGTTTCATGGGGATGGCTAGGTATTACCAAATATTTGTGGAAGGTTTCTCGAAAATCACCCATCCCATTACTAAGTTGAAAAAGAAAACCCAAAATTTTGTATGGACATAGCAGTGTGGGTAGGCATTCAATAAGCTCAAGCAATTGTTGACATCGACCCCAATACTAAAAGTGCTTGATATTGAATATGATTTTTTGGTATGCATTGATGCATCGAAGGAGGGATTGGGTGGAATATTGATGTAATGGAAAATTGATTGCCTAAACTTCAAGAAAGACTAGGTTGCAAGAAGAAAACTATCCCACCCATGATCTAGACCTCGTTATAATGATGCATGCATTCAGGATTTGGAGGCAATATTTAGTGGGACAAAAGTTTGAACTCAAAATTGATCACCAAGGCCTACAATATATTTTCACGTGGAGTGAACTAAATGATATGCAATGTCAATAGTATAAGATTTTGAGTGAGTATGACTTTGATATATCTTATATCAAAGAACCTTGAATAAGGTAGATGATGACCCAAGTCACAAGCCTCACATAGTTTTAGTGATCCCTCTAAAGGTCGTTCTTAAGGGATGGATATTGGGTCTGCAATAGTATAATAGTTGATATAAGGAGGTAAGAACAAATTTGTAGAATGGAACCATAGGGATTCCTAAATATGAAGCATATTCTTTAGACGAGGATGGTTTATTGAGATTCCACGAGAGAATTTATGTGCCATACAGTGAGGAGATATGCAATATGATGTTGAGTGAGGTTCCCTATCTAATATATACACCTCATCCAAGAGGTAGGAAGATATATGCATATATAAAACCACTATTCCTCTAGGCAGGAATAAATAAGGACATGGTGAATTATGTGATCAATGCTTGGAATACCAGTAGGTAAAGGTTGAGAATCGACACCCAATAGGATTACTATAGTTGCATTCAATTATTGAAGTGAAATAGGAGGTGATATAGATGGATTTCATAGTGGGGTTTAATATGACCCCAATAAGGCATGATTTTGTTATTGTAGTTGTGGATACTCTAACTAAGTTCTCCCTTTATACTTGTAAAGACAAATTACAAAGCACCATATGTGGTTAGGGTGTTTTTGAATAAGATAGTGAGATTTCATGGGATTCAAAATAAGATAATTATTGACCATGAATAAATGTTCATAGATATATTTTGGATAGGATTTCATGAGGCCTTGGGAACTAAGCTCAATTTTAGCACACCATATCACCTAAAAATGGATAGTAAAACTAAGAGATTAAACAAGGTGCTAGAGGACATGCTTTGCATGTACATCATAGTTCAATAAAGTTACTAGGAAGAGAATATTCTCTTAATTGAGTTTGCTTACAAAAATAATCACTCTATTAAGATGGAACCCTTTGGGTTTCTATATGGGAGGCCTTGTAGGACTGCTCTTAGTTGAGATAGGTTGGAGCTAGATAAGGTATTGGTTGTGTATGAAATTATTCAAGAGATGGAAGAGAATATTAGAACAATTTGACAAAGGTTGAAAGAGGCACAAGATAGACAAAAATTAATTTAGATGCTCACATAATAGATAGGGGTTACCAAGAGGAAGATCAAATATTCTTGTGGGTAAGACTCATGAAGAGTTTTATTAAGTTTGGGAAGGGAGCCAAAATGTCATCACAATTTGGGGGACTTTTTAGGATCATAAATAGACTAGGACTAGTAGCCTATCACCTTGCCTTACCATTACCCTATATCATATGAACAATTCTTTTCACACTTTTGTTCTATGACATTATATTTTTTATCCATATCGTGTGTTCAATTTGGGCAATATGTAGGCTTTGGGTGAGGGGGGGCTAAAGGACAAACTGGTTAGAATCCTAGATCAACAAACTTGATAGCCTCATCATCGTTTGGTGGACCAAATTAATGTCTAATAGGATATTTATAGTACTCATTTTTTAAACCGAAACTGGAAAGAGATTGTATATTATAAAAGGAGGGTTGCACCAAGATAGCAACTGGAATTTACATAAAAATGGATCCAGAAACAACTTCAACAACCGATCTATTTTCTACATATAACATATTTATTTAAACTTCGAACATTGAACTAGACTTCCAAGTATTCCCACTAGTTGTTATTCTAATATATTGTCCAAACAGAGAAATAGATATGAAAAACATTCAAAATTAAGAGTGTACATTGTCCTAAGATTCACCCCAAAGTTTCAATGCACTAGGCAATGTGTAATGATCTATTTTCCCCATTCAAGCAAAGTGTTCCTTGTTTGAGTAATTTGTCCTTCTTGGCCCATATATGCTCTTCGACATTTAGTCCTCACTTGACGTGAAAGACACGAATTTGATCGAAAGAGTGAGCTAATCATTTGATTTAGATTAGGAGGGTTACTAATCTGGTGTCAAAAAGATTTCCTTTATTGATTACAGCTTGGATTATAAACAATGAGTCACCAAACATCACTAGTCTTATGATTCCATCCTCCTTGGCCAAGTTAAGGCCGCACCACAATGTGTAGGATTCTACCGAGTTATTAGACACTTCCCCCAATCCCCAATCATAGTTAACAATTTCATTTCTTTTTATATCATGGATTATCCCCCCTGCGCCTTCCACCCTGGGGTTATCTAAAGAATCACCATTGAAAAAGAGAAATTGAACTTTCTATTTTGCTTTCCAATTTAGAAACTCCAAGGGTTGTAATTGAATTGTCCAAATTTTCCTGGATACCTTTTTGGAGATCATTCTTGGTGAGACAGAGGAAACTATGTTTAATCTTCTAGCACACACCTCTTCAACCCTATCCATTCCCTAATCCAGATTGGAAGAATTATGTCTCTATGTTTTAGCTAAAAGGGAGATAGATTTAGCTTCTATGTGACAAGGAATGATAACTTCTTCATTGAAATATTTTTTGTTCCTAGTTATCCAAAATTTCCAAAAAACGAACTTTGGTAGCTAATCCTAGATTTTAGTGCAGTTGGAAATGTTTTTCATCATCCCATGATACATGTTTCTCCATCCAATGAAGAAATCAAGACAATTATGGGGATGCTCCATTATGTTGCTCAGATCTTAGAGAAAAAATTACCAAACTTCCTTGGCTCATTTACAGTCTATGAAAAGGTGGTTCATTGATTCCTCCTCAACTTGACACAAATAAGATTGGGATGGCCCTATGATTCCCCTCTTTTTAAGATTTTATGTTGTAAGGATTTTCCTGTAGCAATCTTGAGCTCGACCAAATATTCTTCCACATTGAATTACAAGGTTGAAGGGGGTTGAATTCCAAAAGATGCTTATATCCATCTTTCACCGAATAACACGAGGACCCCTAGCCCCTATGGTTAGCGTCCAACTTGTTTCCAGGATCACATCCAAAATATTCATAGAGAAAATCAAAGGCTAGAGGCTCAACATGGGGAAGGATCTCTTCGAGAGACCATATGATATAATTCCATGTTTGTACATTGTTGAGCATATGTTGTCATTGATGTCAACATGGCGCACAGGAAGAGGAAGAGCATGGAAATATTGAAGTGTGAATAGACATTATAGTGCAAATTTGGCGCAGAAGCAAAGGAAGTGAATATAATGCTTGCAGAGGAAGTGCACAGAATGATTATTTCTACTGTACAAATCGTGAAAAGTTGAAAAAAAAAGTGCACAGAACCATTGAAGGATGAAGGGATCAACGACACAAAAGAAATCACAAAAGTGATTGAGTCTGCCAAGAGTGTGTGCAAAATAGGAGGATAACCTATGACGCAGTTCAGAAGTAATGTGGAATGCGAAAAATTCCCTTGTCCGCGATCGCAGAATGACTCAACGAATGTTTATGCCGCAGTGCGATGATGATCAAGTAGAGTGAAATCGACGAAGTGTGTGGAAGATTGCGTAGATGAAAATATGCAGGGTGCCTTGAGCCAGTGCGACGAATTGTGTAGTGGAGTGTGATGAGATGAATTCTGAAGTAGAATGCAACAAAATGAGTCATTAGGGGCACTTACAGTCTGATGGGGTGATTCAGTAAGCACGTTGTGGGACAAGTGCAACAGGATGAAGACGTCCGACTTGAGTCTTTCTCTTTGGTTCTATTTGTGCAGTGGATTCTTTATAGAATAGAATGAAATTATTGCGTCATTCTTCAGGAAATGCTCGGATAATATGGAGCACAGTCATAGGAAGACTTGGTCCATTTTATTTAGTCAAAGTTTTTCCATAATGTAACAGTCATGAGTCCACATACTTTATTTAGACAAAATTGTAACTGAGGGGATTTTGATATGCTCAAATTTTTTCCACAATATAATCATCATACATTATTTAGACAACATCATAACTTACGGGATTTTGATGTGGTCAAAGTTTGTCCACATTGTAATTGTTACGCGTTCATATACAGGAAAGTGAACTCAGGTAAATTATATAAGTATGGATGTGCTATGATTGTGGAAAGGTTGTGAAGTTGAAGTGGAAGATGATACTGTAACAATTCATAGGAACATAAATGTCAATTTTTTAGGATGTGTTGAAATATTTAGTGATGTAACATATTTTTCTGAGTTTCGGGTGGAAGGGTGGTGCTAGGGTGAGTCGAAGCTCATTGAGGATTGATGTCCTCATTTTTGTAACAGGTTGGTGCCTGAGAGGATTGGTTTCCTCATTATCTGTGATAGGTTGGTGCCTAAGAGGATTGGTTTCCTTGTTATCTATGATAGGTGGGTGCATGTTGAGCTGAAAATTTATAACTTGTAAGTTGGTGCTTGCAAAAGAAAATAAAGATTTTTGTAACAGGTTGGTGCCTGAGAGGATTGGTGTCCTCATTATCTGTGATAGGTTGGTGCCTAAGAGGATTTGTGTCCTTGTTATCTATGATAGGTGGGTGCATGTTGAGCTGAAAATTTATAACTTGTAAGTTGGTGCTTGCAAAAGAAAATAAAGATTTTTGTAACAGGTTGGTGCCTGAGAGGATTGGTGTCCTCATTATCTGTGATAGGTTGGTGCCTAAGAGGATTGGTGTCCTTGTTATCTATGATAGGTGGGTGCCTGTTGAACTCAAAATTTATAACTTGTAAGTTGGTGCTTGCAAAAGAACATAAAGAAGATGTTATGTGGTTTTTTCCCGCATTGATTTTTCACGTAAAAATCTTTGTGTATTGTGTTCACTATGTTGTTTTTATTTTTTCTTGTATATGTCATTAAGTGTGCACTTTTAAATAACTTAGATGGATATTTTGATTTCTGCTTGCATCTGTCATTACGTGCACATTTCTAAATAACTTAAGTGGTTGAAAGGAAAGAAAAATACAAAAGGTTAATGCAATATTGTCCACCCCCCCTCTCAATATTGTTGTGAGTATCAACAATTGGTATCAGAGAACAAGTTCCTTCAGTTAGATTCTAACAGCTGGAAGGAATATCACACAGAAAGTAAGACCAATTAAGATTATTTTTCAACTAGACCACCTCCATTCAATGGAACAAATTTTGCATTTTGGAAAATCAGAATGAAGACCTACTTGATGTCTCTTGGTATGGAAGCCTGTTAGAGTGTGGTAGATGGTTATAAAATCCCAACTACTCTTCCAACAGATGAATTTGGTAAGAAATATTCATATATTAATGCAAAAGCTATGAATGTTATCCAAGGAAGACTTGCAGAAACATAATTTGTTAAAATGATGTAGTTGGAATCACCAAAGGAAATATGGGACAAACTTGTAAAAAATTATGAAGGAGATGAGAAAGTAAAGTTGGCCAAACTTCAATCTCACAGAATGCAGTTTGAAAGCCTAAGAATGAGTGAAGATGAAAATATTGCAGGTTTCTTTCTCATAGTGGATGAGGCTGTAAACACCATGAAAGGGCTAGGAGAGGAAATTAAATAAGTTATGGTAGTTCAGAAGGTACTGAGGTCTCTTCCCTCGAGACTTGATGCAAAGGTCTCAGATATAGAATAAATGCATGAACTAAACAAACTGACTATGGATAGGCTCCATGGAATTCTGACTACTTTGATATGAGAACTAGGAAAGAACAACCAGATCTAAATGATGCAGTATTAAAAGCATCAGTCAAATCATCAACATCTCAAGATCATGATTCATCATAACACTTCGCATATGAAGAAGAAGCTAACTTTGTGAGGAAGCTAAGAGAGGATCCGGAAAATATAAAGGTATGTTACCATTTAAATACTTTCATTGTGGTAAAGTTGGTCATTTTTCTTCTAAATGTCCTTTTAAAGGAAATAACACCAATGAAAAGGAAAGAAAAGGCAAGGATAAACCTAGCAATTTTAAAAAGTCTTTTAAAAGGAATATTTTTTATTCAAAGGAGGATAGCAACAACTCTGACGAAGAAGAAGATGAGCTAGATCTAATTCAGGATGAAAAACTTCTCATGGATTTGGAACAACACAAATATGATCAAACAGACACTAAAGAGTGTGAATTTGTAGTAGACATGGAAGGAGAACTCATTAGTGCTCTGGAGGAAATATCCCAACTCAAGAAAAATAACAGACTAAGAAAAGAATAGTTGCAAGTCTACAAAGACAAAGACAATAAGGTCAGTGAAGAAATAGTCATCTTAAAAATTTAACTAGAATAAGCCAAAAGAAAAGAAGAAGTATTGATAAATCAGATAAAACAAAAGGAGAATATATGTGATAAACTAGAATTTGAAATAGTTTCCTTAAGAAAAGATCTAGAGAAATACAAGACTCAAATAAAATTCATAAAAGGATCTGAAACTCTAGATAACATTCTAAGCAATCAAAGATCACCAGATGACAAGACATGAGTGGGATACAAGGAAAGTCTAAAAATTGTCAAAGGTGAGTCGAGCACCAACATGATATCCATTGAGAAGCCTACAAGCTATGAAAATGATCTCAAGGGAAACAACAGTTAGCCTAACCAAGAAAAATATGAAAACAAGAAACAATCATAATTGAATTATCCCAACTATGAAGCAAGGAAGCAACGTGTGTCTGAATCTTATCAAGTTGGCAGACAAAGACTGATTCCTACAAGTAAGTTTTTCATTCCAAGGCATCCAAATTTTTTCTATGGATATTGTTTCTCATTTGGCAACTTTGGGAATAAGTCTATAAGTTGCATATTTTTTAGATATAACAGAAGTATAGGAAAGAGATTCAACAAACCTCAAAAGGCTATGGTTCAAAATTATTTCAATAATGCATTATCTCCTTTACTAAATGACCATGAATGCTACATATGCAATAATTTTGGACACAAGGAAAGTGAATGCAGAAGAAAGTTTTTTCCTATATTTAGGCAAGATAGACAAGAATATTTTACCAAGATTTGGAGGAAGAAAAATAAAAGTGAAGAAAATTGTGGACTAGCTCTATATGCCAAAAATCAAGAAAATCAATGGTACATTGACAGTGGCTGCTCCAAGCACATGAATTGAGACAAAGTTAAGTTTGAATTCTTAATTGAAGAAAAAGGTGGTAATGTCACTTTTGGAAACAATGCTCCAGTCAGAATCAGAGGAAAAGGAAATGTTGTATTAGATGAATATAAAAAGGGAAAGACCAAAGCACAAAATGTGTTGTATGTTGATGATCTAAAACATAACTTATTAAGTTTAAGTCAAATGTGTGACCAATGACACAATGTTATTTTTCATTCAAGAGGTTGTAGGGTAATGGATGCAAATACAAGGAAGACTATTGTTAAGGCAGACAGACTATTGTTAAGGAAATGTGTATGTTCTAGAAGAAGGAAAAGAAAAATGTTTCATTGGTAAAAATAATGAGAGTTGGCTTTGACACAAAAGACTAGGTCATATTATTTTTAATCAACTTGTTAAGGTAGGAAGAAAATATGTTGTGAGAGATATGCATAAGATCTTCAAACCTGAGAATATTGTCTGCAAGTCATGACAGTTTGGAAAATAGTCAAGAGTTCAATTCAATGCAAAATAACACTCCACCACTCGACCTCTTGAGTTGATTCATACAGATCTATGTGTCCCTACAAGTACACAATATCCTTAAGGTGAAAGATATTTCATTATGTCAATTGATGACTATACCAGAATGGCTTGGGTTGGATTGTTGAGGCATAAATTTGAAGCTTTTGAAAAAATCAAAATATTCAAAGCATGGGTAGAAATGAAATGGAGTTAAAATCAAATGCCTAAGGACAGACAAAGGAGTATAATTCACATCTGATGAATTCAACATATTTTTTGAAAAACATGGGATCAAGAGACAATTTTCTATTGCCAGAACCCCTCAACAAAATGGAGTAGTGGAAAGGATGAATGGAACAATTCAAGAAATGGCCAGGGCCATTCTTGATGAATCAGAAGTACCTAGAACCTTTTGGGGAGAGGTTGTTCAAACTGTTGTCAACATTCTCAATAAGGTGCACATAAGAGTAAACAGTGATAAAACACCTTATGAGCTATGGCATGGCATATCAACATCAATAAAGCACTTCAAAAATTTTGGAAGAAAATGCTACATTAAAAGAAATGAAGAAAACTTAGGTAAGTTTGATTCTAGAGATGATGAAGGAATTCTGCTAGGATACTCCTCCAGAAATAAAGGATACAAGTGTTATAACAAAAGGCTCCATAAGATAATTGAGAGCATAGATGTAAAGGTAGATGAGGGATGACTTCATTCAGTGAGATATCAACACCATAATGATGAGACAATCAATAATGAGTTACAAGACAATGGAATGGGCGAGAAACAAGAACAAGAGGGTTCAGAAGAAGAAGAGAGAATGAAAAAATCATAGCTAAAGACCCCATCAAGGTATGTTCAAAAACATCATCCAAAAATTCAGATTCTTGGAAATAAGGAAACATGTGTACAAACCAGAAGAAAACTTATAGATACATCTACCTCTGCAAATTTTGCACTGTTGTTCATGATTGAACCCCAAAACTTTATGCAAGCAAGCCAGAATTATCATCGAGTCAAATCCATGAATGAAGAACTAGACCAAATAGAGAAAAATAAGACTTGGGATCTTGTTCCAAGATCAAATGACAAGAATGTAATTGGGACTAAATGGGTATACAGAAACAAGCTAAATGAATATGGACAAATAGTCAGGAACGAGGCCAGATTAGTATGCAAAAGATATGCTCAAGTTGAAGAAGTGGAATTTGAAGAAACGTTTGCTCCTGTTTCAAGAATTGAAGCTATCAATATTTTTTTGGCTCTTTCATGCTAAAAAAAATTCAAAGTTTACCAGATGGATGTCGAATCAACATTTTTAAATGGTGACCTTGAGGAAGAAGTTTATATCGAGCAAATTGAAGGTTTTCTGCTTACTGACAGAAAGAATTATGTTTGTCGACTAAAACAATCCTTGTATGGGATAAAACAGACTCCAAGAGCTTGGTATTATAGTCTGGACAAGTATTTGCACCATCAAGGATTCAAAAATGGAACTACTGATAACAACTTATACATCAAGGCCGAAGATAATGATCTGTTAATTATTGTGGTGTATGTTGATGATATTATTTTTAGCAGTAATATCAAGTTAACGAGTAAGAAGTTTGCATCTGCAATGAAATAAGAGTTTGAGATGTCCATGTTAGGAGAACTCTCCTTATTTCTTGGGTTACAAATTCATGAATCAGAAAAGGGAATTTTCATTTCTCAAGGTAAATATCTCAAGGAAATATTGAAAAAATTGGGCATGGAAATTGCACACCAGTAATCACTCCAATGGCTACCAGTTGTAAACTCAACAAGGATGATGATGCTCCAGAAGTAGATCAGACCATGTACAAGTATATGATAGGAAGTTTACTCTATTTCATAGCTTCAAGGCCTGACATCATACAAGAAGTGGGTCTAGTAGGTATATTTCAAGCCAATCCTAAGGAAACTCACGTGCTTGTAGTCAAAAGAATATTCAAGTATTTTCAAGGCACTATTGATTATGGATTGTGGTATCCAAAAAATGCAGACCTCATTCTGAGAGCTTATACAAATGCAGATTTGTCATGAAATATTGATTATAGAAAAAGAACTAGTGGAGGTGCATTCTTCCTTGGCAATTGTTTAGTATCCTGGCTCAGCAAGAAAAAAACTTCCATATCTCTCTCTACAGTTGAAGCAGAGTATATAGCTACAACATCCTGTTGTACACAAGTGTTGTAGATAAACACCAATCTCAAGGATATTCAAGTTCCCTGTGATCAACCTGTTTCTATCATGTGCGATAATACTAGTGCTATTAATCTCTCTAAAAATCTTGTTTAACACTCTAAAACTAAGCATATCCCCATCAAGTATCACTTTCTCAGAGAATAGGTTCTGGATCAAGTGGTTAAATTAGAATATGTTCCTTCCAAAGATAAGATTCCAAATATCTTTACCAAGCCATTACCTAGGGACTAATTTGAGTAACTCAGAGAGAAGTTGTGAGTCCTTCCCACTCCTCATTCAGGTGCATAAATATTCATGATAGTTTAGAGGATGTTGAAATACATGCCCAAATTCAAGGGGAGAAACGTAAGAAATTGAGGAGTGGACAATACAACATTTTGTTAAAGATACACATAGTCAGAAGAACAATTCCCTTTTCCATTGATGTCAAATGGGGAGAAACAAACTGCTGCAATAGAGAGGATCATAAAACAAGGTGGAGGGAAGGCTATAGGAACACAAAGAGGATCATACAACAAGGGGGGAGTGAAGGCCAGAGGAACACAAAGAAGATCACACAATAAGGGGAAGTGAAGGCCATAGGAACACACTGACATGGGGAGAAACTCACAATAAGATTTTCCATCAATGACAAAGGGGGAGTTTGTTGAGCATATGTTGTCATTGATGTCAACATGGTGCAGAGGTAGAGGAAGTGCGTGAAAGGCTTGAAGTTCACATAGACAATATGATGCAAAGTTAGTGCAGGAAGTGCACAGAAGGATTCTTTGTACTTTACAAATTGTGAAAAGTTGAAAACAAAAGTGCACAAAAGGATTGAAGGACGAAGGGATCAACGACGCAAAAGAAATTACAGAAGTGATTGAGTCTGCCATGAGTGCATGCAGAATAGGAGGATAACCTATGACACAATTCAGAAGTAAAGTGGAATGCGACAAATTCCCTTGTCTGTGATCATGGAATGACTCAATGGATGTTTATTCCGTAGTGCAACGATGTTTTGAGCAAGCAAAGTGAACTACGATGGAGTGTGTGGAAGATTTCACATATGAAAATATGTAGGGTGCCTTGAGCCAATGCGACAAATTGTGTAGTGGAGTGTGACGAGATGAATTCCAAAGTATAATGTGACAAAACGAGTCACCAGGGGAACTTACAGTCTGATGGGCCAATTCAGTAAGCACACTGCAAGACAAGTGCGACAGGATGAAGACTTGTGACTTGAGTCTTTCTCTCTGGTCCTATCTGCGCAGTAGATGCTTTGTAGACCAGAATGAAATTATTGTGTCATTCTTCAGGAGATGTTCAGATAATATGGAGCACAGTCATAGGGAGACTTGATCCATTTGATTTAGTCAAAGTTTTTCCACAATGTAACAGTCATGAGTCCACATACTTTATTTAGACAAAATTGTAACTGACAGGATTTTGATATGGTCAAAGTTTGTCCACAATATAACCATCATACTTTATTTAGACAAAATTGTAACTAATAGGATTTTGATGTGGTCAAAGTTTGTCCACATTGTAACTGTTATGCATTCACATACTGGAAGGTGAACTTAGGTAAATTAGTATAAGTATGGATGCACTCTGATCGTGGAAAGGGCGTGAAGTTGAGGTGGAAGATGATATTGTAATAATTCATAAGAATCGAAATGTAATTTTTTCAGGATGTGTTGAAATATTTAGTGATGTAACATATTTTTCTGAGTTTAGAGTGGCAGGGTGGTGCTAGGGTGACTCGAAGCTCACTGAGGATTGGTGTCCTCAATTTTGTAATACGATGGTGCCTGAGAGGACTGGTTTCCTCATTATTCTTGACAGGTTGGTGCCTGAGAGGATTGGTGTCCTTGTTATCTATGACAGGTGGGTGCATGTTGAGATGGAAATTTATAACTTGTAACTTGGTGCTTGTAGAAGAACATAAAGAAGATATTCTGTGGCTTTTCCCCGCATTGGGTTTCCATGTAAAAATATTTGTGTACTATGTTCACTATGTTGTTTTGATTTATGCTTGTATCTGTCATTAAGTATGCACTTCTAAATAACTTAGATACCTATTTTTATTTGTGCTTGTATCTTTCATTAAGTGCATATTTCTAAATAACTTAACTAGTTGAAAGGAAAGAAAAATACAAAAGGCTAGTGCAATATTGTTCACCCGCCCCTCTCAGTATTGTTGTGAGTATCAACACACATACCACGTGGAGATATTATATATTTTTTTCTTGTTTTGGTTCTCAGACCAAAGATTTAATGGTTACATGTCTTCCCTGAGAGAAATCAAGGGCTTCCCATAAATGTTGCCATCCCATATTATAACTTTCTTCCCATTTCCCGGTATCCATGATATTTTGTCCAAAATGACCATGGAAATTTTTTTCAGCAACTTTTGAATTGGGGAGCCTCTTAACTATTTGAAGGGTCTCTCCAGACATATAGACCTTGCTCCCCTCATGTAATTTTCCCAAAGAGATCTTTTCCACCACTCAGATTTCCCCGAGATCAACCTCCACACCAACTTGGATCCCATTGTTAGCTTCATCACAGTCGGATCCTAAATCCATAAACCCCCCTCTCTTTTGTATTTCTTATTGTATTCCAATTGATCAGATGGTTTTTTTTTTCATTTGATTCCCCCCCCTACCAGGGGAATTTTATGATTTGCATTGCCATCAAGTTTAGAACCCTTTGAGTTGATAGGGAAACCAAGAACTAATGCAAGGGGAGGGATGAAAGGATAGCTTTTATTTATATCACTTTTCCTACTAGGTTGAGCCAATGCACTCCCCATTGTACTAACTTTCTTGAAAATTTCTCCATTGTGTCATTCCAATCCGGAGTTGTTGTTGATTTAAGAGATATAGGGATTCCCAAGTACCGAAAGGAAGACCAAAATTCCACCACGAAGAAATGAAGGATGTTGGTTATGTAGTGCATTTCTTTGAATATGCAGTTCCAATTGTAGATTTGACATTTTCTCTTGTTGAGATATCCCCTTGAGGCTTCCAAAAAAGAATAAATAATTTTATTGAATATTGAAGCAATGATAGAAGAGGCGCCCCTCAACAAAAGGGTGTCATCTATAAATTGTGAATGATTGATTTTCTTTATACCCCTTACTATTTGAAGGACAATAAGGTTCCAATTCTCTCTTTCTGACTCTAACTTATGACTCAAGGATTATGCCATAAGGATGAATATCAAGGGAAAAAGAGGGAATCCCTTTCGAAGGCCATGAATGAAATGAAATAAGGAGGTTTTTTTCCCATTTAGGAGAGGTGATATCTAGGGAGCCTTGATACACTAGGCTATCTATTTAATAAATTCTCCATTGACCCCAAATTTCCTCATTAACTGGAAGAGGGAATCACATGTAACCCTATAAAATGCATTGGCCATATCTAATTCGATTATTGCTTCTTTGTCCCCTACTGATTGACTATAATGAATTGCCTCCTGCACTAGAACAATGTTGTAAAATATTTTCATGTGCTGCAAGAAACCGATTTGGTTAGTAGAGATTATTCTTAGCATGTATTTTCTTAACCAACAAGCAATTATTTTTTCCATGATTTTATAAGAAACATTGCAAAGAGAGATTGGCCTGAATCAAACAAAGGAATATGGATTGACTTCCTTTTGGATGAGAGCCAAGAAGGAAGAGTTAATGTTTCCCCCACTCTTCCGAGCTTTTTGGGAATATTGGAGCATTTTGCACAAGTCTTTTTTAATGATATCCTAGAAGTTGTGATAGAAAGAAATTGGGAAACTGTCTGGCCCAAGGGATTTGTTTGGATCCAAGCTCCAAAATACCATCCTTACTGCATCTTCTAATCAGTATTAAAATATCCATATTTTCCTCATTTGAAATTAAATGTGGAATACGTTCAATAATTTCTTCTACTTTTTTTGGTTTAGGTTCCTCTTACTGGGTATAGAGCTTCT
>SNQJ01S0083760.1:0-34623 GCA_010110895.2 Picea sitchensis
AGGAAAGTGGATCGCATCCATCAAAGTCACAAACATATAAATCCACACAATTCAACTCCTTGATCTTGGAATGAAACACTCATTGTATAGGAGACAACCTATGTAAGGCCATTAACAGCTTGTCAACATGAGAATCCCTCTCATGCACCTCAAATCTTTCGGTTATTGAAATAACTTGAATTAGTTCAACTCCCTCATCCCCTGAGATTCCTAAAGCAAGAATAACATCATGGGAAACTCCCTTTGTCTAAGAGAATCCATGGGAAACTACCTCTATCTGAGAGAATTCATCATGCTAGTTCTTGTAGTCTACAACACTCCCTTTAGCTGCAAACCTAGAATTAGCATCATCCTCCATTAAGGTATCATACCTCTCCTCCAATGAACAATTGGAAGGCATACAAATAGAATAAACTAATACAATATGACTAGCATATCTCCTAGGATCTATGTTCGCCCTCAGTGAAGATCTAAGCACTCCTCATGCTATTGAGCCTCTTGCAATGTCTAAGTGAGCCATCTTAATCTCATGTGAGTTGGAGTAGAAGGTGAGGGAATATATGAGTCTAGCCTCAGCTCATTCATACCTGGATCTAACTCATCATGAATCTATGAATTAGTCTCTATAATAACACCCTCCACATTCTCCTCAATTGTTGAAGGAGAATTCTATGAGATAGAAGACCTTACATCCTCATCCAATATCACATCTTTTCTCACCACAATTTTCTACTATGTTGAAATATCGATCATGTAAACTGTGTAAATTTCATTGTATCCATCAACACAAGATGCTATTGCAACATCCATAGTAGATTATGAACATGTCCCCATGGCATCCCACCATGCATGCTTTGTAGTATGCCTCCTCAAAGCTAGAAGGATTGTCCAACTTCTCACTATAATGTACAATATCTACTCAATAACTTGTAATGGTCACCATCTCTCATCCCTTTAGCCAAAGTATTCAGACTAGCTAGAATACAACACTAATGGTGCTTTGGTGTCCCTCAAAAGTAACTATCCACTATACCTTTGTCATACAAAACACTGAAAGAAGATTCATTTTCAACCCAAGAACATCCAAAACATTATCCAACTCAATAACATCACCTAAAAGTATCTAGAAGGATATGGGTCCAACTCCTCTCCCAAGGTAAGTGGTCTCATCACCAATTTCCATGGCGATGCCTCCCTTTAACTCCTAAATCCTACTAAATAAAGACATGTCATTTGTCATATGTATCGATGTTGATTTTTCTGATTTCCATATCTAATAATTATTACCTTATTATTTCAAACACATTTTTAATGCCATTGCTATCATAGAATAATTACACACTGAAAATTTCAACTAAAATAAAATTGCAGCGAAAATAACAGAATCATAGAGAGATAGCCATGTACAATAGACACAATATTTTTACACTGGGAAACCCAACCTTCGGAGAAAACTTAGAAAAAATTCTATAGAAGAATTCAGTCCAAGATATTACCAATACATCACCATCAAAATAGCCAAAGTACCATCCAAACAATATCCTCCCCAAGACTAGCGCCTTCCAAGAACTAGTGCATAAGACCAAGAGACAAACCACATCAAACAATAGATGTGCCCTTCTTCGTCATTGTGCCTTTATGGAACTGCCTAGTGCGCACTTGTTGAGGAGAAAAGTGTGTGTTATGATAATGAAATGATCCATCCTTTGTTTATAGTAATCTGAGTCACCTTAATTTACTATGTGGAGTCGACTTCTTCTTTTGGTCTTCAATGTCTTCTTTAATGCTTTATGGGGCTTCTTCAATGGTGTAGATGGTTCTTCTTGTACTTCTTGTTATTTATTCTCTTCCAGAAAAGTTGTTCATGAGCCATGTTGATGATCCTTCTCCACACAACTATGTCTAGCACCTCAGATATTTTACCCCTCCTTGTCGAGTCACCATGACTAAGGACAAAGACCACATTGGGACCATTCACCACAAGTACACCCTTGTGAGTCAATGCCAGTGCGAAGCTATCTGACATGTGAAAAGCACCTCGAGTCTCTTAGTGATCAAAAATACCCTGGCATTTTTTATGTGTTTTCTCCACTTTTACTTAATACGCTCATTTCTAAAAATTTTGGGCAAGGTCATTATTCTTCCATTGAGATTTACTTTATCAAATCTCAACAAGCTCTTACCATTACTCTTACCTCAAAATCCAATCTTTTGCCAATAACCTACACAATCAAAAATAGCTTTTGGATTAGTTTCATAAATCCTTTATTTTGATTACTTTTCTATAATCAAAAATATATATTTCTCTTATAGTGGTGTGTGAACCAAAATTAACTATCCCAATGCCTAAGTTACCATTCCTATGCTTAGTACCTAAACTAACACATATATAAACATACAAAGCTCAAGTGCCAAGCCTTTTCAATCCACTTGTTTCATCGAAAATAGCCACGAGTCAAACTGAGTTATACCACATAACCCATGGGCCCAACTCTCATGTTAAGTCTACAATCCACAAGCCACTAATCAAACAATAGGCACCAGGCCGTATGCAAGAAGGGCCACAAGGAATTATCATTGGCAGAGGAGATGAGACCATCAGGACTCTATAGAGTAGGTCTGGAGCTCGGATTCCGTTGATACCATTGCGCCTTCCTGAGGGTGATATATCTACTGGTAAGACCGTGCAGGTGACTGGCAAATAAACATCAAGTAGAGAAGTTTGAAACACCAAAGAGTCATGAAGAAGAAAGTTTGTACGTTGTATGCTATCTTACAGGTGTTCAAAATTTTGTGCCGATAGGAAGAACTGTTGTTGATCGAGCACTTGCAGCAGAAATCGAGATCCGGTTGTGTTGATAAAACAGGTGCCCCAGTGTTCGCAGAGAGGTTGAAATGGCCTATGCAAAGGAAGTCGAGGAAAGGATTATAGAGAGACGATCTTGTATTCTCCTCGGTTTGATATACAGACTGCTGCTCTGTGGCTATCACCGTTTGTTGTAGGAGGAAGTTTGGCAGGGCTGTGGGCATATCGAAGGCATCGACAGAATACTAATGTACATCTTATGGTTATAAGGCTACTAGACAACATTCCATTTGACTTAGAAAGAACGGAAAAGGTAATGTCAGACAGTGATTTGGATGAGGTTGTAAATCATTTCACAGAGGCTATTGAATGTAATCCCACATCAGCGATCATCTGTGCTAGTAGAGATAGTGTATATGTGAAGATGAAGAAACCTAACGTTGCTATTCGAGATGCTATGTTGATATCAAAATAAACCCAGACTCTGCAAAAAGCTACAAATGGCGAGGCATGGCTAGAGCTATTCTTGGTCACTGGGAAGAGGCTGCCAAGGATCTGCATCTTGCTTCAAGGCTGGATTATGATGAGGAAATATCAACTGTACTAAAGAAGGTTGAACCGAATGTGCATAAAATTGAAGATCATCATAGGAAATATGAACGCCTACATAGGAAAAAGGATGAGAGAAAGAAAGAATGGGAAAGGCAACCTAGGCGGGCTTTCACAGGTGTCCTTAGCCACCGAAAGCAGAGCTTTCGATGGCTTACATGTTAGAATTTTGGCTTTTTAGTCACCGAAAGCACAGACAAGGGCAGAGAGACATTATTTTTGCACAGATATCATTTTTCTTATTCCAAATGGTACGAGGAGGATTTCTAAGTGATGATTATAATTAAGAGCATCAATTTTAGTGTTATGTTCTAGTTTTGGAGGCAGCAAAGAGAAAAAGATAAATATTGTTGCCTATTTGTGGCAAAAATGACCTGTCTGCCAAGGTGGCATTTTCGACCTCATCTATTAGCCTATGAAGATTTGTTGCAGCTGTCGAAGACCATGAAGACCATTGAGATAAGAGGTTGACCTATTAAATAGGATCTTTTCCTATTTTTATGAAATTGTTTTTGACTTTCTATTTTTAGCAAACCAGATCCATTCTTTCAGGATGTGGAGGTTTGATGTAAAGGCTATAAAGCCTGTAAATTATATAGACAATGGGTTCAAGTTTGGAGACTAGACCCTGTTGCTATTGTATTATACCCTTCATATATATATAATACAGATCACAAGTTCCTTTCATTATTGATGTCAGATTGTCATTCTTCTGTCTTTTTTGTACTTTGCATGATTTTTATTGATCTATGTTTATCTTAATTGCTAGTGATTGTTATCTCACTTGGTCAATTCATTAACTGAGATTTAATAAGTAATCTTTACTATCTTATCTGACCCATCACATGTGTGTTCTGGTTAATAAGTATAGTCTTTCTTCATCCACCAGTAAGCTATTTGTTTGATCATTGATTCTTGAAAGCATTGTCTCATCTGATTATATACCTTTGACTCTCTAGATAATATATCGAGTAGGGCAGTACCCCATTTGATCCAATCATAAATACAAAACCATTCACACCTTAAGTTACCAGGCTTCTTCAAACTTACAACCTGAGAAGGACTCCTAGAGAGATAACAGAGTCCATATCACTTGTCATGATCAAGGATAGGACTACGCCTGGGCCCATTTACCACAAGTACACCCTTTTGATAAATGTATCTTATCTCCCTTGGTCTGCAGCCCAATCTAGGAGAAGGTCTTCCGGATGATTACCAGGGCCACTCACCACATGTACACCCTTGTAGTTGAATGTATGTTCGATCTTACCACACACTAGAGGAACACTAGTACCTAGAGTCTTCTATCCTCTGATGGTCCAGATTTAGGAGAGGAACGAACCGATTAACAGAATGAATACAATAAACATAGAGATACGAAGAACAACACAGATAACCAATGAACAATATCTTCTATTGAATAAATGAAACAGGTTGAAACTGTAAAACTACAAAACTGAAACACTTGCTCGAATGGTGGTAGATATATCTGAGAAGAGATGTGGTTGTTATGCGCATTCGTCTGAGCAGAATGATTACAATGAGTCTCCAAAGGCATTTTTGATATTACTCCTGAATGACAAAACCCTAGACATCCAAAAACCTAACCCTAGGAGGTGAAACGTCGAAATATATGTGGGCCCCTATGGGTAAGTTGGTACCTCAACTTCCCAAGGTCAAAGGTCTTTTAGAGAACTACACATTACTCTGTCAAACTCTGACTCTGTCTACAACTTGACTGTGGTGAGCCAAAAACCCATTGTTAAGGGCCCCAAAACGGCCCTGGAAGTACAACAAGATGTGCTGAAATGAAAACATACAAAATAATCTAGTTGGATTAGGTGGGAGGCCACCAGTATCCACCTGAAAGATGTGTATGGATTTAGAAATCCCCTGAAGTGTAGAACTCACCATTACAAAGAATTACAGAAGAACATGTTGAACTAAAACTGTGAAGAGGAGCCAATTGGAATAGGTGGGTGGCCACCAATATCCACCTGGATCAATCCTCCCCCCTTAGGAAGAAATAGTCTCCATTACATTGATTTTGCCCATCAGGTGAGGAAACTTCTGCTAAATTTGGCCCTGGCTGAGCCACTTTCCTTGGTGTAGGAGCTTCCCTGCCTTGACAACCTGATAAAGTTGGATCCTCTATTGGCGAGTTCCCTTGACCTATCTGCCCACTGTATGATCATTGGATGCTTGTTCCATGCAGTCAGGGTTAAGCTATGTTGGTGTCATTTGTTCTGCAATCTTTGAGGTGTCCAACAATGGTGGAAAATATGGCCAAAGTAGGTCCACATTGAAAATTGGGTGCAAGCCAAGGAAGGGTGGAGTGTTGAGCTCAAAATCATTGCTACCCACAACCTTCATGATATTTTAAGTCCCGTAGCGAAGTGGGTGGATCTTCCGATGGGGCCCTCTGAGACATGCCTTCTGCAAATGCAACCAGACTTTGTCTCCAACCTAAAACTGGTGTGGTACCATGTGTTGATCATGGTGTTTCTTGTACTTAACATTGGATTTCTGCAAAATATCATGGACCTTTTGGCGGATGTGTTGAATCCACTCAATGAATCTGGTGGCTTTGTCGATATCAGAATGAACATGGGAAGAGTCGATCTATGTGGTGGCAAGAGGCAGTGAAACATCAATGGGACCCAAGGGTTGGAATCTGAACCCCACCTGAAATGGGCTATGCTATGTGGAGCTATGGAGAGCCCTATTGTAATTGTTTTGAACATAGGGGAGACTCTCATCCCATGTATGTGGATGCTTAGAATTGGACATGTGCAGGATGTGTACAGTTATCTGATTGACGATGTCTGTTTGGTTGTCTATTTGGGGGTGGAAAGAAGTGGATTTAGTGAGCTTGGTGTCCAAAAATGACCAAAGACTCGAACAAAATGTGTTGAGGAACCTGTTGTCCCGGTCAGAGATGATGGTATGTGGTATCCCAAAATGGACCCACACTCGTTAGAAGAAGAGCTTGGTGGTATCTATCGCTATGATATTCTTCTTGCAGGCTGTGAGGATGGACATCTTCAAAAACCGATCAACGACCACAAATACACAATCATTTCCTTGCTTGGCGGATGAAAGGCCAGACATGTAATCCATTGAGATGGATTCCCAAGGATTCACGGGAGTAGGAAGAGGGGTGTATAATCCTTGCTTCTTGTTGGTTGGCTTGGAAATCGCGCAGGTAGTGCAATATCTTATATACTTGCTGACGTCCTGTCAAAGTTTTGTCCAATTGTTGGCACAAGGGCAGACCCAGGGTTCAAAGCTTAAAATCAAAAACCCCGACTACCGGCCCTTTCGGCAACACCTGCGAAGCAGGTGATGTCTCACCTGAGGTAGGAACAAGGGGGGTTACAGGACGCAGGTGTTTGTAACCAATCTGGGACATAGATCTGTGATAATAACACTTCGCAGGGTATTCTATTAACACTTAGGATTAACATGCATTAGTTCATTAGCATCGCAGAACATACCCCAAGTATAGATCGGTGCAGTAACAATAAATATCAAGCACTTCAACCACTTAGCACATAGAACTAAGTTAGATCTAATATTTAAGTAAATCACTAAGAATCAACAGATCTATCTATCATACATAATATTCAAAGCACTGAGCAGATTCATAGCATCAACAACAAAGCACAAACCAAACCAAAGACACAAGATATATGTGGTTCACCCTAGTGTGGGGTTACGTCCACCAACCACTTTGCCTTCTTTATTATTCTTCCATATCTTACATTCATTTTCTTCTATGCACTAAGCCACAGATCTGAGCTTCACACCAGACAGGAGATCTGCGCACTGAGCACCAAATCCTCCTTCCAAAACTAGGTCAAGGCACAGAGCCAACTTCTCTCTCGAGCACAAAGACTTAACACATATACATTATGTTGCACAAAGCAACTCAAAACTACTTGCAATTAGCTTCCAATACTTCGCTTCTTCTACCATACATTATTACTTATTTATACTTTTAAAAACACTTAAAATAGGCCTAATAATGGGAAAAAACCCCATCGGCCGACATCCCATAACTCATTACAAAAATCCTAGAGGACCCCTTACTGGGTCCACATAGTCTGCAAAATAAGTGATATCTACGATCTCAACTTTGTCTGGGCGCTCCTTCCTCGACCAATGTGTCGAAGTCCATAAATTGGTCCAAACCTGACCAAGGTTTCCTCAAAACTTGGTCGAGGGAGAACATGCCCCCAACACTCACATGTGACTCGTCCTGAGTCACTCATATCTGGTCAATGTTGCTTCAAAGGCCTCAAGATTAAATCAAGTTGCCTCGACTTGTTGCTTCACCTAAGACTCCTACTCAACAAGCTCCTGGATCATCTACTGTAACAGGCCCTTCCAGGCGTTGTTCCACTGTTGCAACCACTTGGTCCAATTGCGAGCCTTGTCCCTCAATTTCTTCGAACACCTTGCAGGCTTCATCCTTCAATGGTTGTAGCTTCTGCATGATTTCCATTACCCTGCCCTGGAGGGCAATGATCTGTTGTTGCAATGCACATTGTTCTTGAGATTGCTTAATTCTTTCAACTACGGTGAGTAGCTTCATATGTGTCTGCACAGAGAATGCTTGTTGTTGCGCCTCCTGTAACTGTGCCTTCATTTTCCTTAGCTCTAGATATTTTGTGAGGCATTCATATGTTTGTGTGCTTCTATCACTCAATTGTTTGCACTCTGAGGCAAGGGCTCTGATCCTTACTATTGTGTTCTTAGCGGCTTCCTCCCTTTGGTCGCGCACTTCCTACAGGGTGCTCGGTACTGCTTGGACCTCCAACTCTATTATCCTCACTTGAAGCTGTTGGATGGTCTCAGTGAGCTTCACTACTTGAGCCTCAACTGACTCTTGTTCCTCCTGTGCCAAGTCTGGCACAGAGAGACATGCTTTATTCACGGCTTCTTTGACCACAATATGCACTGCGATCAACTTCCCTTTGTCTTTCTGTAGCTGGGATTTTTCCTCCTGGAGCATCATCCGAAACTCTTCTCTCTCACTTTCATAAGTAGCCACATTGTACCGCGCTACTCGTAATTTCTCAAAGGCTTCATATTTCTCTTGTTTCAAGGTTTATGTAGCCTTCTTCTTCTCGTCCTAGACTTTCTGAATTCGGGCTTCTGTCGCATCTGCAAGTCTTCTCAGTTGGGCTGGTTCATCCCCCAATTCTAGTGCAATCTGTGACGCAGTAGGTACTGCGCTGACCAAACGAATAGTTTGATCTATTTCCTTCAATTCCTTCTCAACCCTTCCATATAGATCTTCCTTATTTACTCCATATCTCTACAAGATGCCCTCAAAAGCATCCTCCATATCTTTGCGAAATAAACGGATATCATCCTCCATGAGCGTGGCTTCTAATCGGGGCTTACTAGTGCGCATATTCTTTCTTGTTGAAGGTTTATGTGGAGAAACCTTTCTCTTTTGCGGTGTGATTGTTTCAGTAGGGGGATCTATAGGCGGTGTATCTTTGCCTCCTCCTTGTTGTTCTCCTTCGTCCCCTCCTCCTTTTCCATTTTCTTCGTCTTCTCCTCCTCCTCCAAGCGATTCAGACCCATTATCTTCAGAAGCGTTTTCCTCCTCATCAGTCTCTATCTCTTGGACTTCCTCCTTCTTTTTATTCTTCTTGGTCCCACTGGACTGTCCAACAATCTCAACCCGGGTGACCATAGGGATTCCTATGGTGTCATTGTCAGAGAGTTATGCATCAGCAACATGTACCAGGAATTCCTCCGTCCACTCCTTTGTAATCTTCTCCATGTCTTCGTCTATTATCTTGTAGTATGATTGTAACTATTCCTTGCTCTCATCTCTATGCACAATGATGTAGATGAAATGTGGATCTGCGTGGAATTTTGCTATTGGTCTGTACTGGTGTAGGGTGCGCGGTGTCATGTGTGGAAATGACTCGATGGAAAACTTCAATTCCTGATAATACGCATGGAACACAGCGTTGGACTACCACTACTTTTTCATATCGTTGGTGTACCACAAGGTAGAAAACCTAGCAGCCAATGGCTCCAAGGGTTCGATCTCTGGTAAGGTGGTTCCTTCACATTTTCCAAGCGATAAATGCGATCAAAACAATTAGCTAGCTGAAGTGGAATTCGTATCCTAAATCTTGAGCTTCGCGGCAATCCTTCTCCAATTCATTGACGAGGTAACTTGCCCAATTCATTTGCATGCCCTCCACACATTTTCCTGCGAGGTCCACCACGAACCCGGTGACCTATGTGGGGCGATTCTTCCTTATGAGATTTCCAGCTATGAGTTGGAAAGCAAGGTACATTGCGCCATCCTATATAGAGGCTACCTTGTAGCCTCGCTTTCCTTTTTCGACTTCGTCATAAGCTTCCTTGATGTGTTATGCCATGGAGCGGTTTGAGGCCTTCCCTGGATAAAACTGTTTAGGTTTAGGTCCCTTCATGCTTAATCCTGTAATATGGTGGATCAACATTGGATCCATGGTAATTCTTCGGTCGAACCACGGGTATCTTCCATGATAGAACGACAAGAGGTGTTTAACGCAAGCATTAACCTCTTGGTGACGGTCAAAATGGGGAATCTTCATCACATTAAGTACAGTGGACTGCGCTAGTCCCTTAATCCATGGCTAGGAGACAAGGCGAGGCTTCTTCCTAGTTGACTTCGTCAAGTAGCAGTGGGGTGATAGCATATCATAGTTATTCCTAACGTCGAGATTGAAGTCGTTGTTCTTCAGCAGCAGGATCTGTCCTAACTGACTCTCGACTACACGTATTCCTTTCAGAATGTATGTGGTGAACAAGGTGTACTCAAAATATCGTGGGATGTTGTTGTAGTTAACTGCGCCAGCCAAAGGTGGGATATACTCTGGTAGGATGGACGAGATCTGCTTCGCATTAAATAGATCATCGTGATGCTTACTTTATTTCTCAGTCGAGGGGTTAAGATGGCCAGAACAACGTCCAGTTGAAGGGGAAGCTTGCATTCCCCTAGTCGACAATGCCTGGACACCTTCAGATAATGGTTTGTTGCCCATTATCTTCTTGAGGACCTCCTTGAAAAAATTCTCTAATTTGCTAGATTCACCCGCCATTCTAACTTTTAACAGACATGTCAGGTTAGGCGAACGGACGGGTGGGGTAGACAAACGGATCGCGAGGTCTAGATTCAGATAACACATCTCAACACACAATTAATTCTTTTCTTGGCTCATTGAATCACAGGTAGCAAAAAGGGGTCCCAACGTAGCGACTAATGAGTTAAATAGTGGGGCACCGTAACGGATTATTCCAACGGCTAGGAATGCTTCCATCAATGTGAATTTGTTTGTTATGGCGTGGGCTCAACGTCCAACGGCGGTCCATCCACCCATAAATGCGTTTTCTAGTCGTTTTGGAGCATCGTTCTAACGGTCGGGGTGCCTCCAAGAGTCATATAGCTTTGCCAGGTCGAAATCCCATTCTACGCGGTCCTATTGTTCTGACAAGGTTCAAATCCTGCGAACCTTCCTCCTGCAAGGTTCCAGTCTATGAAATCTTCTATCTGGTCTCTGTAGCTTTGTGTATATTTTCCAACTTGGTTTTCTTTTTATTGATATTCCTTGCCTTCTTTCTTGTCATATGATTCTCTCTAAATATTTCTAGAATCCTCTTTCCATTCTTATTCATATCTTCTCCTAGCGTAGTGACTTCACACTGTTGATGTGCTCTCAAGGGGTCTGAAGTTAATATCCCTTCTCTTAATACTTCCTAGGTGGATATACTTCTTTCTTGAATGGATAGATCCTTCAAACCTTCTTGCATTCTTTCAACCTTGACATTTAATTCTCTTTCCTTTTGTCCCTCCTGCTTTGTTACTTTGTTTTGTTGCTTCGACTTATCCTCATTCTTCTATGAGTCAATATGTTTTTTTGGCTATGAGATCCCTTAGTTCTTGCTTTTTCTTTTCTATAGCTTCTTCCTTTGCTTTCCTTTTGGTTTGATCCTTCTCAATCCAAGACTTGCCTAATAAAAGTGGGAAAGGGGCGTTGTCTCCAATAAACTTAATGACTTCAAATTCCTCTTTGGTTGATGTTCCATGAACAATAATAGGTACATTAGTAACTCTTCCACATAAAGTTATAATCTTTCCCTTAAACAAGCCTATCCTTCCCAGTGAAGGTACCACAATAGGCTTTCCCAAATTTTCCCAAGTGTCTTCTGTCATAATATTTACTTGTGTTTCCTCATCCAAGACATAGTCTATGTCAAAGTCTTCTATCCTTTCACTTACGCGTTGTTTTACTTTCAGGATCTCTAGTAAGCTGACATCTTTATGATCATCCATTGTTTCTTTCAACTGTAATAATGTAGTCTGAGCTTTCTCTAATTATTTCTCTTTATGATTCTCTAACATTCCCTTAGTCTCTTGACCTCCTTCATAGTTTTCTTGTCTCATGTTCATTCATTCAACTTTAGCAATCATCCCTGGACAACCCTCAACCTCATGACCAACAATTTTACAACAAAGACAAATAGGACATGTACCAGGGCATTCCTTAGCAAGATGTCTCGGTATTCTATGGTTATAACACAAAGTTAATCCTATTTTTATTTTAAATGTTCCCCAACCTCTTTTGTACTGTGCACTAGGATCACAGTGTTGGACCTGCAATCTGCAAAAGAAAAAACTAGGTTCCCGCATCCGCTTATTAGTCCAAAAACTCTTTCTATGCATAGGAATTACATATATTTCTTCATTTCTATTAAATTTACTCAAATCAACTCTTTCTTCCAACCGCGCCCTAGCCTTTAGGCTAGGACAGAATCTATTAACACTACTACATATTGGAAAAATTGCGACGAAAGTACTCTTTCGTCGCAAAATTCAAGAGAAAAAGTTCAATTTTTCAATTTTGATCTAAATCCACCCCGTATTCGTCGCTTTAAAAACAAAAATTTTCATGCTTTCAAAACAACAATTTTCACCTATCTTACTCTTATCAAAGCACAAAGCTTTACCTCTTTTAAGATCTTACCTCTTTTATTCAGATCGGATTTATTTCTTAGCATAGAGCTTCACAATTCAAGTAAAGTATTGTGCACTTTAGCAGCATATATACGCACAAATATTCTATTTTCTTTACTTCAGTTCCCATAAATCACATTTTCAAGTCCCGACAACGAAACCATTTTTTGGCACAAGGGCAGACCCAGGTTTCAACGCTTAACAGCACACCAACAAAACCCCGACTACCGTCCCTTTTGGAAACACCAGCGAAGCAGGTGAGGTATCACCCAAGGTAGGAATAGAGGGGGTTACAGGACGCAGGTGTATGTATCCAAGCTGGGACACAGATCTGTGATAATAACACTTCGCAGGGTATTCTATTAACACATAGTATTAACATGCATTAGTTCATTAGCATCGTAGAACATACCCCAAGTATAGATCGACGTAGTAACAATAAATATTAATCACTTCAACCACTTAGCACATAGCACTGAGTTAGATATAATATTTAAGTAAAGCACTAAGCATCAACAGATCTATCTATCATACATAATATTCAAAGTATTGAGCAGATTCATAGCATGAACAACAAAGCACAAAGCAAACCAAAGACACAAGATATACGTGGTTCACCCCATTGTGGGGATACGTCCACCAACTGCTTCACCTTCTTTATTATTCATCCAGATCTTACATTCATTTTCTCCTATGCACTAAGCCATAGAGTTGATATTCGCACCAGACAGGAGATCTGCGCACTGAGCACCAAATCCTCCATAGAAAACTAGGTCAAGGCACAAAGCCAACTTTTCTCTCGAGCATAGATCCTTAACACATATACATTTTGTTGCACAAAGCAACTCAAAACTACTTGCACTTAGCTTCCAATACTTCGCTTCTTCTACCATACATTCTTACTTATTTATACTTTTACAAACCCTTACAATAGGCCTAATCATGGGCAAAAACCCCATGGGCTGACATCCCATAACCCATTACAAAAACTCTAGAGGACCCCTTACTAGGTCCACATAGCCCACAAAATAAGTGAGATTTGCGATATGAGCTCCACCTGGGCACTCCTTCCTCGGCCAATGTGTCGAAATCCAAAAAGTGGTCCAAACCTGACCAAGGTTTCCTCAAAACTTGGTCAAGGGCCAACACCAACAAAAATGTTTCTGAAGAGCGGTCACAATTTTCTCCACACCAAAATTTCCTACCATTCAACTGAGTGGGATTCCCAAATCAGCTTTGCACACTCGCTTGTAGGACCACATAGATGGCCTAGATGGAATAATATTTTGTATTGAATGTGAAAATCGGTGATAGGGCACCTATACCCAAGAGCTGATAGGTGGTGGAAAAGTATGGATCTTGCTGATAATGTTGGAGCCACTCAGATGCATCATGTCCATAGGAATGGAGCACAGTGGTGAGTGCAACCACTGGAGGTCGATTGAGGCAATCAACAACATGATTTGAGATCCCTGTCTTATACTTGATGTTGATATGGAACTGTTGCAGGTAGGTGGACCACTTATTATGGCGGTCGTTCTACAATTTCCCCTGTGTCTGTATGAACTGCAGAGGCTTCTGATCAGTGTGGATGATCCTCTCTTTTCCCAGAATGTAATGTTTCCATTGGCGGCAAGCTTTTACAATGGAATACATTTCCTTGTCATAGGTGGGGTATTTCCAAATAGTATTTGAGAGTGTCTCGCTATGGTATACCACCTGATGACTGTGTTGAGTGAGAATTGTGCCTACAACATAGTCATATGCATCAGTCTCAATCTCGAACGGTTGTTTCAGATCGGGAAAGGAGAGTACTCGATCTAAGCACAAGCGATGCTTCACATCATTGAATGCTCGTTCTTGTTCCTTCCCCCACATGAAATTTTCCCTGCCACCACCCTTAGCCACCTGGCTGAGGGCCCATGCAATATGGGAGAATCCCAACACGAACCATCAGTAGACGTTGGCCAGTCCCAAGAAGCTTTGAAGCTCAGTTAGTGTGGTTGGGTCTGGCCAGTCACGGATGACTTTGATCTTAGCTGAATCAACATGTACCCCATGCTCATCAACAATGTAGCCCAAGTATTGGACCCTATTCATAGAATTTTTCCAAGTTGACATATAGCTTGTGCTGCCGCAGATTGCTCAAAACCTATTGAATATGCCGCATGTGCTCCTCCCAAGTTCTGTTGAAGATGAGGATGTCATCCAAATATACCACCACAAAAGAGTTGGTGAAGGGTCTCAATACATCATCCATCAACCTCATGAAAGTGGTTGGTGCATTTTCTAATCCAAAGGGCATGACCAACCATTTGAAAAGATCTTCTTTAGATTTGAAAGTTTTCTTCCATAAATCAGTTGGTTCAATGGGAACCTGGTGGTAGTCAGACTTTAGGTCAATCTTGTTGAAGAACTTTTCCCCCTTCAGTTAGTCAAGAAGGTCATCAATCCTGGGAATTGGGTACTGGTTCCTGACTGTGATTTTGTTTAAGGCTTTGCAATCAATGCAGAATCGCCAAGTCCCGTCCGTCTTCTGCACCAGTACAATTGGGCTTCTGCGAGGGGAGGAGTTGGGTCTAATGTTCCCATTTTGAAAAATCTCTTGAATCTGCCTCCTGATTTCATCATTTTCCATCAGCGAGCGACGATAGACTGGTCCATTAGGCAGAGGTGCATCAGGGGTCAGATCAATTGGATGCTTGACTTTGCAATGCGTCGATACTGTTAGCACTCTGTAAATTCGTTCAGCTGATAAAATAAATGACATAGGTAACCTACAAACCAACTTTAGAGCTGGGTACTAGCCTACTCATCTCAGAGAGGGATCTCTCCTATCACTTGGTATTTCTTTGACAATCAATGGCTAGTTTTTGTTGTTTTGGGGGATTTTTTATAATTTTGCTGGCAAGTAAGGGGAGGGACACTTAGGGCTATGGATTCAAACTTCTAAAATGAATGGAAGCACTGACTAGTTAGTATAACTCTCAAGAGGATAAAGGATAAATGAGGTGATAAATCTAATTTATAATTTGTAAATTTGCAGAGTATGGGAAGAAAAGAAAACATATAACTCCATCAGAGCATTAAATAAATGAATTCTGAATTAGTTAGGAAGAACTTAACACAGTTTAAATTGCTTCAGCCGAGAGCATCACAAGATGAATTATGGGCCTTTGACTATCCAATTTAAACATAAGACAGCAAAAATGAAATCATAAATACAAGAGATACATACAAAGATATGAGACAAAACTCATCTCACCACCATTAGAATATTTTCATGGAAACTTCAAGAATTCTACATGTGTATTAAAGTCAGCTTCAGAAAATTACATTCAAGTTCTGAATAACTAAAATCGTGCCCTTGCACTTCTTCCAACCCTCAATACATTTAGAACTCCTAATATTTATACAAGTTGAGTTCCTTCGGTTTGAAACCGATTACAATGAATACAAATGAAACATTTCAGTTTCTGAAACTGATTATAATAATTACAAATGACAGTTTCGGTATTGGAACCGGTTACAATGATTAACAAGAAAATGTTTGATGATCTGGCTTCTAAATCCTCTGACGCTTTGGTTCCTTTATTTTCCACTTGTTTCTATTCTGGTCTTCCACCTGATCTGCCATCTTCAGTGACACCAGGACATCATCTACTGGACCCTGGAAAAATGCACTTTTTCTTCCCCAGTCGTACTATCTCCTTCCATTGCAAGTCAGAAGGGATATCATAGTCTAGCATTTCCTTGATTAGGATCTTCAGGTCAATGCAGGAAGCGCATGTCATGACTGGGAGTGCAATTTTGACTGCTTTGAACTAATTCAAAATCTCAAAGTTTGTAATCAGATGCTCAACTAATGTGGCTCCTTTCATATTTTATTCCAGGGTTTCGAACTTGGAGTGATCCATTCTCGACTGAGTGAGGAGAGCATTCTATTCTTCCTTATCATACAATTTTCCCTTGCCATCCCAAAATGGTGGAAGGCCTTTGAAAAAAAAATCTTCAAACAAGTCCTTAAACTCATGCACACTTTACTCCATCTGTGTTGCCTTGGTTTGAACTGATTTCAACAGGTTATATCTAGCAATAACCCACCTATCCCAGATGATCAATGTAGTTATGTCTTTAACTCCAATAGTTTGAAGTTCTGTAGTAGGAATGGAGTTGAGTAGATTTATGGAATTATGTTCCCATTCTGATGGCTTATTTCCTAAAGTTTCATTCACAACAATGCACATCCTTCTGGATATGATGGCCATGTTGTCTTTATCATTTATGAAATTTGCATACACTCTGAACTTGGCAGCTTCAACAGCTATAGAGTCTCGGATGATATGTTTGCCCCCATGCAATAGGCCTTTGCCTTTCAATCGCATCTTCAACTTATCTATCCTTTCCTGCAAGGCTCCATTCTCCTTTTGAAATTGAGCCATTCTTTCATCCTTTTCTTGCATCTCTTGCTTCAATTTCTCTATTCTCCCTTTTAGCCCTTTGATTTCTCCTTCTTTCAGACTAAATTGTGACATAGCCTGGACAAGTCCTTCAGTGTTTGGCTCAGCTTATATAGCAGGAGGTACAACTACGGCCCTGTTTAGCAAATATGTCTTCTCTTGTGACCACTCCACCTTTTCTCTTTCCAGATGCAACGCTCTATCCTTGTATTCCAATGCCTCTTGACGAAGTGTTTCATTTTCATGTTCTAGAGAAACCAATTTTGTTGTTTGTGGATTCTTTGTGGAAAACATTTTCAATTTCTTCTTCAATATTTGAATCAATTTGTCCTTTTCATCCAATGAGGATTTCACCCCTTGGGGGCCTTCAGATTCCAGCCTCTTGACCTGTGTTATCCAAGATCTTCTATATTCTTTTTCTTGACTCAACTACCCTTCCAATTTCATTGCATAAGATGACATCTTTGAATTCTTCAAGCTTAAACTCAGGTAATCAGAATACAACATATCACTGGTGTTCTTATGGAATTTGACCTTGTCTGGAGCACTGATGTTGTCATACCTTATCTTGATCTCAGATACTTTGTCTTCATTTGCAACTGCAATGTTAAAGGTCATTTTCTCAATATCCATAACTGTGAACAGAGAATATTTATGTTGATAAATCTTTTCCACTTCAGGGACTAAATCCCTCATCTCACCCAGAGCTATGTTTCCCTTCTCAGCATAATATTTTGCCAAATCTTCTTTAGATTGGTAAGCTACCCCAGATGTTTTATAAAAGATGTGTTTCTTGTTGCTAAATGTTCTTGAGTTTCCTTCACTTTGGAGATTGCTTTCCTTTTCAACCTTTACAGTGCTAGTGCCACTTTCTACCATATCGAGATTAACCTGTTCTTGGGGCTCTTCCTCCTCCAAATATACTATTTGTGGGGACTGTGTAATATTCAACTTCTTAGGACGAGTCTGTTGATCACTGGTTCCCATGGCCTTTGAACTGCTTCTTTTGTTGTAGACACTCATCTTAGGAACTTTCACTATAAGTTTCTCGGGAGCTTGTTGTGTTTGAATTTGTTGCACGGTTACCTCCAATTGTTGTGTTAAAGTTGGTTGCAAGATTGCTTCCATATCATCACATACTTCTAGATTTTCCAGCTTATCAAAAACCTCAACATGTTCATGCTCATAAGGGGCCTTTTTGTTCATCAATCATCTCTTGGATATGATCTGGTGTGGATCATATCTTCTTCCCTGTAGTTGTGAAAAAACAAATCTTTGAGCTTTGCTTGAATCTGAGATAAGCATGATCTAGTTTTGACAATGAAGGGGCCAATGATGAAAGGGAACTTGAGATTGGAGGCTTTGCACAAATTCAGGAAATGCTCTGTCTCATATATAATTCTCTACCTGATGAATTCAAGGGAAAAGACTCTGGGGGTAAAAAAAATAGGCAATAGATAGGGGGATTCATGACAACCATAAACCCAGATTATTGTTGAGTGCATGAATAGTACCCAATCCCCCACTATGTTCTTTGGATTTGGTTGTAGATAGCTCCTTATGTCATCCAAAACTCTAGGTAGGCTAGTGTTGAAAATCAAACTGTAAACTCTGGACATGACTTTGTTTATGAAGATGAGAAATGTAATCCTTTTACATTATGTTGATATAAAGGTTTCTTTAGGAAATTCTCTCTTATTGGTTTCTAGTAAAATCTTCAGCAAATAGGTATAATATATGAAATTCCTTAGGGAACGAAAGTTCACTAGCTATTTATGGATATTATCAGTTATGAATTGATCAAAACTGATATGGAGTGACAGACCTGACTATGACTTGAAAAATATCAATCGGAAACCGATCATGACCTTAATGACATGTTTGTCATTATCTAGACCTAAAACTTGACTCAAAATGGAACATAACCATTGGCCTTTAATAACCATTATACTCACATTCATTAGCAAAGACAGACTCTCTAAAAAATGTTATGGTTGGACAATTGTCTATAAAAACAAATCTATGACTTCTAATGGGAATTCTATGTATACCCTAATTAGTTGTTCTTCATTGAAAGGTTCAGACACTATGGATAAAGACTCTGGTATACCGAGGGAATATCGAATCGACAGACTCTCTACCCTACACATGACCTCAGACCCTTGTTTATTTATGACGACTCTTTCTTCATGTGAATATTGTTTGGTGCACCAACTTATGAATTCAGGAAAAGGGAAAGCAATTTTGACAGCATAAGGGACTATGGTGGCCTGAACTGCTTCAAGGAAAGGTATACACCTTCCTACATTATCGGACAGGTTGCTTCTAGACACAGAGATGGGAAAAATGGTGATTTCGGTATCAAAGACGTTTGAATCTCGGTCAATTAGGGCTTCTTCATTCATCACAGAATCTTGTTATGTTACTGAAGTTATGATAGGATCCATGGTTGCAATGAAAAATACATGAAAATGAGAGGAAATGGCATGTAATTGGCGTATTGTTGAGCTGCAGCTGAACAGGGGTGGTCGCACCAAGTTTCAAATGGTCCAGTGTTCAAAAAATAATAAAATAACTAAAAAAAATCCCCTTTATACTTTTCCAAATTTCGGGGGAGTGAAGAAATGGTTTGGGGAAACCTGTTTTTCACCTCGAAATGCACCTGGTGGTGCCATGTTGCCATGACTGAAAACCACGGTTTATATTTCGACCCGCTTTCTAAAATTATCCTCCACGCAATTTCTCCCCCTCAAATGATCCTCGACCGTCGATCTGGAGATCTCGCGATCTTCGACGTATCGGGTCCCATCACCTTCGTGCCCCTGCCAGATTTAGCCCCTTCCTTAGTTTATCAGGCTTCCAAACCAGTTTAGTGTCCCGCTAGATCCTGAAAACTTGATTTCTTATAAAAACATTAATGGTGACTAACATGGGCTCCAACTGGGGATGTTATCCTCCTAGTGAGCTAGCAAAGACCAACAGACTAAGTTCTTACCCATTGGGATTTATTGCACTTTTGCAACTAAATCGATCAACATCTTATTCACAAAACTCAAATTATACTTATGATAACTTAGGGCCTTCACTACGAGTTTCAATTTATGCTAATTTGATTCCAATTGCTTCTACTGAAAAACAAAAATGGTTATATACAATGAATGGAAAGGGTGAAAATTCCTTTAAGAGAGATAATGCTTGAGAAACTTTTCATTCATAGGTCCTCCACCAACAATATTTCCATTATGTTCCTGTAGCAGATAGGCATTATTACCATGGTATGCCACAATTTTAAATGGTCCCATACATAGATGGTCAAATTTTCCATGCTTTCCTCTGTCTTCATTCCTGGCATCCCATCTCAACACCAAATTCCCCACTTTGAAATTATCTTCCTTAGAATACCTTTCAAAATCCTTTTTAATAATGTCTTGGTGTAGTTGAGAGTTGTTGAAGGATTTCTCTCTTGTTTGTTGGACATTGATTAGTTCATTTGTCCTCCTTTGAGTGGCATCTGGTTCAGCATATTGGTCCTGTAGAAACCTCATCACTAGTAATCCTAATGAAGTAGGAAAAATTGCTTATGTTCCATACACAATCTGGAAGGGTGAAGTGGCAATAGAGATTTTATGATGCAGATCCCCCCTTCTCCCCTCGGGGTTGTTGACCTCCCGGTCAAGGATCGATCAAGAAACTGAATTGGATCGACTCTTTGGGTCTCTGCTAAACCCCAAAACCATTTACACAGGCCCTTTTTCCTATGGCACGGGTCGTATGAGACCCACGGGCCCTCTCCTGAGCATTGTTCAAACCTCAATGCCAAATGGGCGCTAGCTCTTCTCTGGTTAATCCCTTTCCTTTACGTGACCATAGCTATGACCACTCACCTAATCAAAAGGCACATCACGACTTCGCGTGTTGAGTCTTTACGAGTCACCTTGATTCTCCCAACATCCAAAATCCTGAACTCCGAGTTAGAGCCTAGCTTGTGCTAGCTCCTCCCTCAACTTTCACCAATATGACCCCTCGTTATGACCTAGGGCCAACCTTCCGAGCGCCTCGGGATTTCATGCTTCGTGTCTCCCAAAATATTGCTTGCTCGTCCTTCCGATACCCGAAGTTCCGAACTCCAAGCTCCGCTTGCATCAGATTGACATCCCACGATCCCCGTGATCCAACGGTCATGCTTCCTCCTTCATGTATCGGGACTTCATGTTTCACGAAGTTAGAGGATTGTTCATCCCCCTTCTCCCGATATGAAAACTCACGATGACCGTGATGCCAGATCGACAGTCCTCATTTCCCGTGATCCAACGCTCCAGATTATTTCTTCGCGAATCGATATTTCGCTACTCACGACTTTCGAGAGCAGCTTCCTTCACACTCCCGACTCCCGAAATGTCGATATTCCTTCCCTCAAAATGAATCAATGGTCTAGATCTCTGCCCGTCCAACGGCTGATATCAAATCATGAAATCGTACCTCGCGAGTTCTCACGATTCTACTCTTTGACCTTTCCCTCCTGCGAGTCATCAAAATGTTGATCTCTCGCCATGTGTTCCCTTTCAATGGATGGTCCCGATGATTTTGGGACTTCACGTTTCGCGATATCCACTCTCCTGTGCAACTCCAATGGGGTTATACCTTGTGCATGTTCCCTAGATCCAACAGTTGTTGGTTCACATGCTCCAAGATCCTACGGTTGATATTTGTTTCCTCTTGTGCACTCTCTTGTGTGCATGGAGGTGAGATTCAACGGTCCATATTCCCTACTCTTAAGCTTGTAATTTCTCCCTGACTTGGAAGAATTCAAAATTTTCAAACCCTACGGCCTTTGATTCTTCTCCTGCGAGCCGATGGCTTTGGCATCATCTGCGTTTTGAAGACGATGTCCCTCCTGAGCTTTGGGACTTCGAATAAGTCCACTATTGCACACTCCTTGTGCTATCTCTTCTGAGCTTTCAAATCGACCAGTCTCGAAGGGACTTGTCCCTCTACTTCCTTAGAAGACATATGGTTCCCTCCTGGCACGTTCTGTTCTCGACCTCCTGAGATTTTGATTTCTTCCGACTTGGAAGGTTTCGTCGGTCTTCAAAGGTTTTCGGCCTTTGAACTTTCTCTCGTGAACCCTTCCTTTGGGTCTCGCCAGCGCGTTTGAAAATGTTATCCCTTCTGAGCTTTAGGACTTGGAATAAATCATTCACCCATGCACTCCTTGCGTTATTCCTTATGAACTTGATCTCCTCGAAGATTTTGATCTCCCACGCACTCCTTGCATTTTTGGGATTTCATCAAACTCAGATCCGAAGGATTTCTTGAAAAGAAATTCTTCTTGTCGTCCTGGCATTCTCCTTGCTCGATGCACCCTTGCAGAGCTTGTCCTTACAAAGTTTTTAGTAACTTTGTCTCTTTGTGCCTTCTCTGCACATATTCCTCCTCTAAGGTATTCAGTAACCTTGAGGTCCCTCATTGATTTTTTATCACTCTGGTGCGCCCTCCTGGCACATTCTTTCCTAACTCCGCAGAGTTCAGATGTGCATTCCTTGCACTGGCTATAGAACTTCAAATGTTTTGTTGTGCACTCCTTGCACAACCCAAAGAACACAGAATGATACTTCAAACTCAAACAAAGATAAATAAATTTATCTTATGACTGCAGATGAAACCTCTCATACATCTACAGCACATTAACACACAAACAACATTCACATAATACAGATAATTCATAAACACGTCGTGTGCAGAAAAAACTACTTTTCTTTGTATTAAGATGAATGTTTGTTTACAAATGTCTACATAGACTGGACTATGACAGAGTCTCATTTCTTTCTCCTATTCTAACTCTATCATGAGTTATACTTCTCCTAAGACCTCTCTCCCTCGAGATCTCTCTCTCAAGTCTCCTAATTACAAAGCGAGGTCTCTATGAGCTTATCCTCACCACTGCCTTAGTGCTATCACTATCTCAGTTACAGCACCATACTTCTATAGATACATTCCATAAATGAATGTCCAGACCTGACTATGATTTGGACCTGCTATAGGAAAGCATTTAAGGAAACCCTAACCACTACCTGTACAAAGGCATGGCATGGCATTTATCAGTCTTACAACATGCAAAAATCCGTATAGGATTATATTAGAAATTTTAAAATGTGAGGGTTGGTGCCTCTCCCTTTCTCCATTGTGCGTATGCATATTGGCATGTTGGCGCATTTGCTGAGGTGGAGAGATGCTCCTGCATCATACTCCACTGCTAGGAAAATCATGAGCTCCTCTTCTCCTATGTTGAAATACTCCTATATCCCAAACTCTTTTCTGGAGTTGTCCTCTTGCTCCTCTTTTTTGTTGTTGTTGTTTTTGTTGCTGCTGCTGCTGTTGTTGCTTCTATTTCTTCCTTGTTGTTATGGAAGACTCTCTTTTGTTAATCTTTCCTTTACCGACTGCTTTTTGCGTTGACTTCAACATCAACTTCTTGATCTCCTATATTACTCTTTCCATCTGCTACAGTGGTTGTCTCTTCTTATGCAGTCTTCTCGGCTGCAACTCTTCCTTATTAGTGGGTAGATCATCTTGATCCCCCATATCAATTTCTTCTTCTTTTGTGGCCTTAGCTTGCCACCCCGCTGCCTTCAGTTCTGCAACCTCCTCTTGATTGACCTACTGCTCAGTCTCCTCCACTGACATGTTGGCTTCTTCTGTCAGCTCCTCCTACGTTGGTTCATGTCCAACTTCTTCCAGTCATTCCTATGGCTGGTATGCTCCTCCATCTGTCTCCAATCTGATTCGATGGATGTGCAATCTTTTCACCATTACCCTCCTCTCTAGGGATTCCAATTCTGCATACAGATCAGCAAGGTCTATGGTGTATGTTTCTCTTTTTATTATAGCCTCCAGTACTACAGTCATCTTTGTTTCAGCTTCCTCGCTGAAAATTTTGAGTCATTCTTCTGAATGTTATTTTCCCTTTGTTGGGGTAGACATCGGTGTCTTCTCCATTTATTCCTCTTCTCCTTGGGCATATTATGATAACTTCTCCTTCATCATGACAATCATCGTTGGTTGTCCTTCTCCTGTTGTTTCATCTGCAACACATGCTCTAGCCTCAACTGGGTTATCTGGTAGGAATATCTGAATTCCCCCAATAATCAGAATGCTCCTTTGATCCTCCTCCTGGATGGTGGAAGTATTTAACTTCTCATCATATTCATTCACATGGTCTGCAAATCCACATGAACCTTCACCCATCAACACTCCTTTATGATCTGAACTCTCAACAGAGTCCGTGAGACTCTCAGACAATCTCATCTCTTTCCCCCTACCCACCTAACAATTTGGGACTTCTCTCTTGCCCACCTGGCAGTCTATGAGATCAATCGATCCCATTTCATTTCCCACCTAGAAATTTGAAACTTCATCATTGCTCCTCTGGCAGTATATGAGACCTTCCATTGATCTCTTTCCATTGTCCACCTAGCAACTCGAAATTCCATTTCTTCCCACCCGTCAGTTCTTGATATCCTTTGCTAATATCGTATCGTTGCCCACATGGAAATATGAATTTCCACTGATGTCCTCCTGACAGTCTATGAGATCCTCGAATGATCTCATTTCATTTCCCACCTGGAAATATGAAAATTCATCTCTGCTCTCATGGCAGTTTATGAAATATTTATTTGATCGCATCTCCTCCTCATCATTGAGGTGTCTTTCAACTTCTGGTTCACAGATGTGAATCATTCTTCTTGATCTCTTAGGCTTTTGACATACCTCATCCACCTATTTAACAATTGTTGTTGTCCTCTGGCCAACAATCTCGTGACTGGCCACTTCACCTTCTTCTTCATGGTCCATCATATACCCAATGCGCTTTAGCATTTTGCTGCATTTTTAATGCCAGTTTCTCCATCCTCTCTCTTATTTCAACGAGCTCCAGATTCATCTCTGGATTTCACTTCTTCTTGCGGGCTTCTCTTCAACCACGCTCATGAATTTCAGTATCCATTTCTACCTTCTACATTCCCTCCTGGAAAGCTTATGGATCACTCTACACCTGAGACCACCTCCATCTTCTCTTACAACTCACATGGTTGTTTAAAAAAAATTGTTTCTATCGTGCACGTGCAACAACCTTCTTACAAAGCATCAATACTCTACCATCCTTTCACCGTCTCTCCTTTGTCTGTTGTTTGCAAAAAAAAATAACGGTATCCTCCTCTTTTTCTTTCGCCTAAAATCTACACACAAAAACCAGCTGCTGACCTCCCCTCGGGGCTGTTGACCTCCCAGTCAAGGATCGATCAAGAAACTGAGTTGAATCGACTCTTTGGGTCTCTGCTAGACCCCAAAACCATTTACATAGGCCCTTTTTCCCATGGCGCAGGTCGTATGAGACCCGCAGGCCCTCTCTTGAACATTGTTCAAACCTCAACACCAAATGGACGCTATCTCTTCTCTAGATAAGCCCTTCCCTTTACATGACCATGGTTGTGACCACTCGCCTAATCAAAAGGTGCGTCGCGACTTCACATGTTGGGTATTTGTAGGTGTGTCACCTTGATTTTCCCGACCTCTGAATTCCCGAACTCCCAGTTAGAGCCTAGCTTGCGCTAGCTCCTCCCTCAACCTTCACCAATATGACCCCTCTCTATGACCTAAGGCCAACCTTTCAAGTTCTTTGGAATTTATCGCTCGTCCTTCCAATACCCAAAGTTCCAAACTCCAAGCTCTACTTGCGTCAGATCGACGGCCCAGGATCCCCGTGATCCGACGGTCCTGATTCCTCCTTTGCATTTCGCGAAGTTGGAAAATCGTTCATCTCCCTTCTCCCGATATGAGAACACACGATGATTGTAATTCCAGATCAACGGTCCTTGTTTCCCATGATCCGATGCTCCAGATTCTTTCTTCGCAAATCGAGATTTCACGACTCACGACTTCTGAGAGAAGCTTCCTTCACACTCCCGACTCCCAAAATGTTGATATTCCTTCCCTCAAAATAAATCAGCGGTCCATATCTTTGCTCGTCCAATGGTTGAGATCAAATCATGAAATCAGACCTCGCGAGTTCTCATGATTCTACTCTTTGACCTTTCCCTCCTACGATTCAGCGAAATGGTGATCTCTCGCCACGTGCTCCCTTTCGATGGATGGTCTCGATGATTTCAGGACTTTGCGTTTCACGATATCCACTCTCCTGTGCAACTCCAACGGGGTTATATCTTGTGCACGTTCCCTGGATCCAACGGTTGTGGGTTCACGCACTCCCAGATCTTACGGCTGAGAGTTGTTTCCTCTTGTGTTCTCTCCTATGTCCTTGGACATGAGATTCAACAGTCCAGATTCCCTCCTCTTGAGCTTGTAATTTCTCCCTAGCTTGGAAGAATTCAAAAGTTTCAAAGGCTGCGGCCTTTGATTCTTCTCCTGCGAGCTGATGGATTTGGTCTCATCTTCATTCTAAAGATGCTATCCCTCCTGAGATTTGGGACTTGGAATAAGCCCATTATTTCACACTCCTTGTGCTATTTCTTCTGAGCTTTCAACTCAACCAGTCTCGAAGGGACTCAACCCTCTACTCCTTAGAAGACTTTTGGTGCCCTCATGGCACGTTCTGCGCTCAACCTCCTAAGCTTTCGATTTATTCCGACTTGCAAGGTTTCGTCAGTCTTCAAAGGTTTTCGGCCTTTGAAATTTCTCTCGTGAACCCCTCCTATGGGTCTCTCCTGCACATTTGAAAATGCTATCCTTTCTGAGCTTTAGAGCTTGGAATAAATCCGTCACCCACGCACTCCTTGCATTATTCCTTTTGAGCTTGATCTCCTCGAATATTTTGATCTCCCACGCACTCCTTGTGTTTCCAGGATTTCGTCAAACTCAAATCCGAAGGATTTCTTGAAAAGAAATTATTCTCACCCTCCTGGCGTTCTCCTTGCTCGATGCACCCTTGCAGAGCTCGTCCTTACAGAGTGTTCAGTAACTCTATCTCTCTGTGATTTTTCTACAAAGATTCCTCCTCTAAGTTATTCAATAACCTTGAGGTTCCTCCTTGAGTTCTTATCAGTCTGGTGCACCCTCATGGCACGTTCTTTCCTAACTCCACAGAGTTCAGATGTGCATTCCTTGCATTGGCTATAGAACTTCAAATTTTATGTTGTGCACTCCTTGCATAGCCCAAAGAACACAGAATGATACTTCAAAATCAAACAAAGATAAAGAAATTTATCTTTCAACTGAAGATGAAACCTCTCATACATCTACATCAGATTAACACACAAATAACATTCACAAAATACAGATAATTCATAAACACGTCATGTGAAGGAAAAATTTATTGTCTTCGTATTAAGATGAATGTCTGTTTACAAATGTGTACATAGACTGGACTATGACAGAGTCTCATTTCTTTCTCCTATTCTAACTCTATCCTGAGTTTTGCTTCTCCTAAGACCTCTCTCCCTCGAGATCTTTCTCTCAAGTCTCCTAATTACAAAGCGAGGGCTCTACGAGCTTATCCTCACCATCGCCTTAGTGCTATCGCTATCTCAGTTACGACACCATACTTTTGCGGCTACATTCAATAAATGAATGTCCAGACCTGACTACGATTTGGACCTGCTACATGAAACCATTTAAGGCAACCCTAACCACTACCTTTACAAATGGCATTTATCATACTTACAACACGCAAAAATCCGTATAGGATTATATTCAAAATTTAAAAATGGGAGGGTCGGTGCCTCTCCCTTTCTCCATTGCGCATTTGCATATTGGTGTGTTGGCGCATTTGCTGAGGTGGAGTGATGCTCCTACATCATTTTAGTAGTTATTTTGTCAGCCCATAGTGCATGGATGATATTTTTGTGCCAAGCCTTTTTGTTATCTTGCAGCATCTTCTTGATAATCCTGGTCAAACTTTTATTGGATGACTCAGCCAACCCATTACCTTGAGGGTAATAAGTTGTGGAATGGCTAAGAGTTATATTGTAATCACTACAAAATTTTTCCATATTTTTGGATTTAAATGTTGGTGCATTGTCTGTAATTATTTTGATTGCACAACCAAACCTAAACAAAATATCGTTCTCCAAAAACTGAATGATAATAGTATTTGTGGCTTGCCTTGTGGGAATTGCTTCAATTCACTTGGTGAAGTCATCTGTGTTTGTCAGTATCCACTTGTGCTGAGATAAGGACTGTGGGTGAATTTCTCCTATGAAATCAAGGCCCCATTGTCTAAAAGGTGCTTCAACAGAGATAAGATTCAAGGGAAAAGGTTGTAGTTTTATCTTCCCATCAAAAATTTGGCATTCATGATAGCTTGAAACTTCTTTGTAAACATCAGAAAAAATGCTAGGCCAATAGAAACAAGCCCTCAATATTTTGTGCATAGTATTTTTCCAATAATGGTGCCCTCCACAATCACCTTTATGAAACTCCCTGATGGTCTTTTCTACTTCTCCTTCCAGCAAACAACTCAACAAGATTCCTCCTGGATCCTTCCAATATAGAGATTAATTTAAAATAAAAAAACTTTGTTGCTTTTAGCTTCAAAAACCTGGCCTTGGTTTTTCTCAATTCAGGAGGGTCCTGCAAATTTCTCAACACATAAATGATATCAGCACACCATGGGGAGTCAAGTCATTTTTGAGATACCTGAGGGACCTTTTCTTCTTCTGAGTCTGATGACAAATCATCAATGAAATTAATTCCCAAGAGCTCACAATTTGTCTGTGCCATCAGCTTTGCAAGTCCCTACCCCTTGATCAAATTTGTAGGTTTGATCTCAAGGTCATACTCCAACAACACAACTATCCACTTGCCCCTTTTTCCCTCGTGATCAGGTTGAGTTAAAACGTCCTTCACAGAACTGTTGGGTACATAAGCAATGGTATGAGAATGCAAGATATAAACTCTAAACTCCTTTAGGTCCTTGACCAGTGCATATTCCTTCTTTTCCATGATATCATACTTTAATGGGGAATCCCTCAATGTCCTGTTATAGTATGTTATAGGCCTCTCAAAATTTTGTTCATCTTTTTGTAACAAAACACTAGCAATGGTGTGCTCTGAGGCAAAAGAAAACAATACAAAGTCTTTTGCAAAATTAGGATTGGCCAGCACTAGGGTTTTGATCAATGCCACTTTAATATCTTCACAGGATTTCCTGGCTTCAGGGGTCCACTTTATCTCACTTCCTTTATTGAGAATGTTAGTGATATGCTTTATGATTTCAGCCAAGTTAGGGATGAATCTTCTAAGAAAATTTACTTTCCCCAGGAAAGATTGCACTTATTTTTTGCTTCTGGGTGTGCCAATTTTTAGGATTCCCTCAACTCTACTGGGATCTATCTTTATTCCCTCCTTTTAAATAATGTTCCCAAGCAACTTCCCCTCTTCCATGCCAAAATTAGAATTTTGGGGGTTCAAATAAATGCCAAACTTCCTACACTTTTGAAAATCTCTTCTTAGATGTTTAAGATGTTCTTCATCAGAAACTGAATATACAGTGATATCATCTAAGTAAATAACAATAAATGTATCTTTATCATCAACAAAGGCTATGTCCATAGCTCTTTGGAAATTTGTTCCTGCATTCATGAGCCCAAAAGGCATCTTGGTGTACATGAAGGTGCCCCATGGTGTTGTAAAGGTTGTTTTTTCCTGATCATCAGGGTGTACCATGATTTGATTGTACCCAGAGAAACCATCCAGCATTGATATTTTTTTAGAACCAACCACTTTCTATAGAATGTGATCCATCTTAGGCAGTGGATAATTTTCCTTGAGAGATACCATGTTCATATTTCTGAAGTCTACACATAATTTGATCTCTCCACTCTTCTTTCTGATAGGTACCAGATTTCCCACTCACTTAGAAACTCTCAGAGACCAGGGATGATTTTAAGGATGGAAATTTATTTTAAAATGTAGAAACCTTGGCGAATCTTACTAATCCTTCATATGCCAACTATAAATGATTGGCGATATTTTTGTAAAAATATTCAAATTTATAAGGATTTTATATAGTTTTTATAAAATTTTGGCGATTTTTAAGGTAAACTAATTTTATCTTATAGAATTTGGGCGAATCATTTTTAAAATAGCAAATCTCGTTTTTGGAAAAACCATGGAAAATTAGCCCATGAGCGAAATTTAGCCCCTAAAATCATCCCTGTCAGAGACACTATGATCTTGGATTCAAAAAGATTTTTTATCTCCTTTTCAATCAAGGGCAGCAGCAAATAATTGATTCTTCTTAATTTTTGTTTGAAAGGTTTATGATCCTGTTTGATTGGAATCACATGTTGAATCACCTTGGTATCATAAAATTTATGATCTTCATAACTCCAAGCAAAAACATCAGGAAATTATTTCATTAAGTTGATATACCTTGGCTTTACCTCTGGACTAAGTGTCTTGGATAGCTTGATGATCTTGGGATCCTCTCGAGTCCCAATGTTGCAATATTCAACATCTCCCTCATTTGCAGTAATTTTAGGACTCCTAGCCACATCATTGTTGTCAAAGAGTTTTTCTAATGGGACCAGGCCTTTGGGAATGATGTTATTTTTTAGCTACATTATATCCTTATCAGCAATCTGATTCTTGAAATAGCCATCATTTGTGAACACAGTTGTATCCTCTTCTTCACAATAATATTCCTCATCAATATTCAAATTTGAAAATTCACCATCCATCTTAAGGAAGCTTTCTATTTGTTTATCATCTTCAAAAACCTGCCAGTACTTAATATTATCAGGCATTTTTGGTATGTGCTTGACCTCAATCTCATATCCCCTGTTAGGAAAAATTGGAATTTTGAAAACTGAGGCTGAAGTAGCTAGAGCATCAGCAATATGATTTTGACCCCTTGGAATCGATGAGAGACTATATTCTAAAAATTCTTCAAGAAGGTCAAGCATTATATTCCTATATGCTCTTAATATGGGGTGCTTTGCTTGATATATTCCTTTCACTTGATTTATGATCAACTCATAATATCCATGTACAACTATCCTCTTAGCACCCATTTCTTTCAAAGTCTTCAATATCAGTACTAATGCCTCATATTCAGCCATATTATTTGTGCACTCAAAAGAAATCTTATAAGAACAAATTTTTGTGGCCAGTCTGGGGGGTTAATCCACACACCATCTCCTTCTCCTTCTCTATTGACAGCTCCATCAAATCTCATGTTCCACGTCTCATTCTCTACATTATCTTGTTGTTCTGAAATTTTCTTAGTTTGTTGATCAGATTTGTCTTTGGTAGTCATATCAGTGTTTGGCACCTTCTCTTCAAAACTCAAATCATTGAAGAAAATAGAAGAACCAATCTCAGTTTCCACGGAATAAATGGGATGGTTGCTTGGTTGGGCTTTATTACTGACCATGTATTTGAGCAATACTTCCTTGTAAAACCTCCTATATTGACCAAAGATAGGGATAGTGGTGTATGACATATCCATTTGCAAAGTCCCTTTCAAATTTGCAGTCCATGACCTAGATAACAACATAACAAATTTAGGAGGGATATCAGCAACCACCACATCCATGACCATATTTTTTTCTAGAATTTGAGACAAAGATACCAACAGATCTTTGATTAGGCCCAAGCACTTCACCTTCCTTGAATCAAAGGAGAAAAGATCTTTGTAAGGCCTTGTGATGTCTAGGCCCAATTGGTACATGACCACCTTGGGCATCAAATTATGGTATGCTCCTGAATCCAACATAGCATTATGCAAATTCATATCATGAATCTTCGAACTAACATAGAAAGGAGGGACCTCATCAGCATCGATACTCTCCTATGCACGTGGGCCAAACAAGATGGCAGAATGGTCATCTTGTATATTCAAAGTATCATAATTTTCTTCCATCTTGAGCATCTTAATGATCTGGTTTCTATATTCACTATTCTTTATCATCTCATTGAATGGAACGGAAATTTTAATTTTGGCCACCTCACTTTCAAAGTTAAAGGAAGAAGAGGTTTTCTCTACCTCTTTGATGGCTATCTCCTTTCTTGTTTCAGGTACTTTTTTTGGAGATTCTTCCTTCTGCTTTCCTTTCTCCATAGCATCCTTTGCAACAGATTCCTTTTTAGGATTTCTTGAAGAAGGTATATTATTTTGAGCTTCTTTGGTGGGATTTCCCTTTGGAGGATTTGCAGGAACCTTTTTATTTCGAAGATTGTATTGTTTATGGAATTGCAAGATGGCATTTTGCAGCCCTGTCTAGTAATCTTCTTTTTCCACTGACAACCTTTCATCATTCTCCTGCATGAATATTTCATTTTTATCCATGAACTGATCATGTTCTTCTTTAGTCAAAAACACCTTTGTTTCATCACCATCACAACAATGCAAATTTTCTTCAAAATTTTCATCAAAATTCTCATTTACATAATTATTTTGAAAATGAGGTCTTATTTGTTGATCACTCTGGTTCCTCTGATATCTTTGTTTGATTTGTGGAACTATTGGTCTCCTCTGATTCCTAGGTGGAACATCAGCCTGCTCTCTGGTGTTAGGCTTATTATCTAAAGACATCATCTCCATGAGTTTCTCCATGGTCCTCATCATCAACTCAAACCTCTATTTTGATGACTGTGAGGTTGAAGGTTGTGTCTTATCTTGAACTTTGTTCATGTCCCTGTCAAAATTACATTTGATCTTTCCTGAAGCCATTAGATTTACTTCAAATTCTATTGCATCACTCATCATATCATCTATTGAAGTGGATCATATTTCCCTTAACAATAAATCAAAATCATTTTCAAAGGAATCATCATATCTAAGTTAAGCAGCTCTAGGAGGGGGTTTTACTTCAGTAGGAATTGAATTGTAGACTTTTATAAATCGAGATGAAAACTTTTGTATTGTTTCATCAGGTGACCTTCCCATGTTGTTATACTAGGTCAGCAATTGTAGGGGGTTCTTTTTGTCACCCCACTTTGCAAGAAAACTTGTTTCAAAGGTTTCAAATTTTATGATACTTCCTGTTGGGAGAGCTCTTAACCATTTTCCGACTTCTCCTACAAGTCTTTGTGCAAACAGCCTCATTTTTGCATCTTCAAAATCTACTTCTTCTAGGTCTACAAAATCATTGAACCAGTCTAAGTGTTTTTGGGCTAAGACATTGCCTTCAGCATCATACAACTTAATCCTCTGATTATATTCTCAGGGTAAATCGTGTAACTGAGTAGGTAGAACAAGAGGGGAAAACCTAACTGCCATGGTTGCAGTAAGAACTTGAAGTGGTTGTTGGTTCTGAGTAGGAATCACAAGAGGTTTAGTAGAGGCAGCTAAAATTAAATATTGGAACCTCTTCTCATCAAAGATGATCTCATTCAAACAAAACTCAAATTTCAAATCAAAATCAAGGTCTTCAATGCTTGCCATTCCATATTTGGGCAAGGATAGATATATGTCTAGACACAAAATTGGGCTTATTGTCTTTTCTTTTCTTTTGTGTACAATTTTCTCAGGATCAGACACAAGGATCATTGCTTCTGGGTCTGGGTTTCTCCTAGGATGAATTCTCTTAGGAGACAGGATTTCTAGCTCAAACTATTTTATGCTACTGGTCTCTTTATAATGGAGTCACTAGGTTAAATTTAGTTTCATCTGATAAGGTGTTTGATTCACTGTCACCCTCAGAAATCAAATCTGAAACTTTAAGTCGTTATTTTCCTAGGGAAGATTTCACTTTTGATCCCCGATAATGGTACTAGAATGTTAGCACTCTGTAAATTTGTTCGGTTGATAAAACAAACGAAAGAGGTAACCTACAAACCAACTTAAGAACTGGGTACTAGCCTGCTCAGTTTAGAGATGGCTCTCTCTTGTCACTTGGTATTTCTTTGACAATCAATGGCTAGGTTTTGTTGTTTTGGGGGTTTTTTTATAATTTTGTTGGCAAGTAAGGGGAGGAACACTTAGGTCTATGGAGTCAAACTTATGAAACGAATGGAAGCATTGACTAGTCAGTAGAACTCTTTAGGGGATAAAGGCTAAATGAGGCAATAAATCTGATTTATAATTTGTAAATTTGCAGAGTGTAGGAAGAAAAGAAAACATATAACTGCATCAGAGCATTAAATAAATGAATTCTAAATTAGTTAGGAAGAACTTAACACTGTTTAAATTGCTTCAGTCGAGAGATCACAAGATGAATTATGGGCCTTTGACTATCCAATTTAAACAGAAGATAGTGAAAATGAAATCAGAAATACAGGAGATACATACAAAGAGAGGAGACAAAACTCAGATCACCACCATTAGAATCTTTTCATGGAAACTTCAATACTTTTGCATGTGTATTCAATTCAGCTTCAGAAAATTATATTCAAGTTTTGAATAGATAAAATCTGTTAATGTTTATGCCATTATTATAGTTCTTTGCATTTCAATCGATAAGAGCATCATAAGAACAAGATCACTGAGAAATACACATTCACAAGAGACACAGCATTTATCCTTGGAAACCCTCTAGGGGAGGAAAACCCAGCAAAACTTCCTTATCATAAATAGCTTAAAAAATGTTCAAGAGATAACTCAAACCAATACAGAAAGTCCTCCCCAAGATATGGCCCACTCTTCTTCTCCTCTCTTTGGTAATTGCAACTTGCCTCATAAGAGAAATGAGCAAGTGAGTTGTGTGTTTGAAGTGAGGCGCTAGCCTCTTATTTATACAAGACTGGCACGTGTGAAAGGT